>JAMJEY010000008.1:1800000-2007595 GCA_024713865.1 Morchella sp. 2016-72
TCTTGCGTCATGTCGGTCAGTCAGCAAGGCCGCCGAAAGGGCGAAAAAACAATTTTAGAGTTGTTGCGCAAAGCCTCGTCAGGAACCACCACACCGTTGAGCAAGAAAAATTCGCAGCCTCAATCTTCGTCAGACCATATGCATAAGCTTCCACGCCCTAGTTAACGAACTTTAGGGCATAACGGTGCGGTAGGGCACATATGGGCAGCTTGTGGTCCGTCCACCTCGTTTCGGCGCTGTAGCAATATGATTACGAAGGAGGAGGAGGAGGAGTCCATCTATAGCTATGTGTGTAGCTAGGCTTTCTAGGCTGTACCCACATAGCCCTGAACTTAACTGGGCTACTAAGCTATAGCTACTACTACTACTACTACTAGCTCCCGCCGCGCGACGCCGCCGCCGCCGATGGCTGACACCACGAGGAAACGGGAGCTGGGATGTTTCGTTTCGTTTCGTTTCACAATAGCATGGACGACTAATTTACTCTCCGTGATGATGACTGGCGAGACACGGCAGATGTAGGCTCTAGATTTTTGCTTGGATTTTTTTTCGCTTTCATGTGATGGAGTAGCTGCCAGGGGGAGGAGGAGGTAAGTTCAATCTCGACTTGTGGGTGTTGTGGTATCAAGAAGAAGAAAAAAAAAAAAAAAGAACCAACACTCTTGGAAGAGTAGCACACTCCATCTCCAGGGTTTCCCAACATTGTCTAAGTGGAGTAGAACAGGGAGATTTGTGACTCTTCTGAAGCTACTCACATACACCGTCGAGCACATAGAGTAACATCTACATCATACTTTTTTTTTTTTACATGCCATACCCTACCTACATACTCGGTGCCAATTCCTGCAGGAATGTATGTACGCACATCCCCGTAACCCCCGTCCCACCATAGTACAAGGTCCAGAAAAGTCCCAATATTTTTTTTTATTCCCTCGTCACTCAAAGATTAAGACACCCAACAAAAAAAAAAAAAAAAAAGAGTGAGAGAGAAATAGAGAAGAGAAGAGAGCAAGCTAAGGGGTTCGAATGGAACCGGGTAACAAACATGACATGTATTGGCGCCACAAGCTAGCTACATGTAGCTTTTTGGAAAGATAAGAGGTGGCCCTGTCAAGTATATATTTTTCGGGTGACTTGAGGGTTTCGCGTGCTTTATCATGAGTTGATAATTTAGCCATGGTCCGCCCGGTTGCTCGCTCGCGTGCGGGCCGAACAAGGTCTGCCTGCCTGCCTACCTGCCTTACCTGATTGCCTGGCGCCGAGGTCTACTCACGTTTCTTGACGCCCGCGAACTCGCACAGGAGAGCGGCGGATGAGTACGTGACCAGCATTGCTACTTCTTCCAGAAGAGTCCCAATTGGTCATTGACCCCCCCCCCCCACTCCCCTCCACAGCGCGACTAAACTCTGACTGCATAAAAAATGCGGTTAGACCAACTAAAACCCCTCTTTCCGCAAAGGTTGTAAAACCTCATTTTTCCCCCCCTCCTCTATCTCTGAGTCCGTCTCACAGATGTGTGTAAATTTTTTTTTTGTCTATGGGAAAACTTGGTGGCTTGTCGGGGGGAACAAGTTTGTTCCCTACGGGGCCCTGGCCCGACGGGGAGGGGGGGGGGTGGTGAGACAGGAAAATGAAAATCCTCCCTCAGCGCGCGCGCCGGCCGTCTGGTTGGGGTTGGGGGGGGGGGGGAAGACCTGAAAAAAAAAAAAAAAACCTCAACCTCAGGATCGGCGGCGGATCCGGAAGGGAACGTTTACGCTCAGGAACTGAACCGGACTCAGCTCTTTTTTTTTTTTTTTCGCCATTATTTTAATTTCATTATTATGATCACGGGTTTGAAATCGCCTTACTTACCTTACTGGCAGCAGCGAGCATAGCTAATATGTGGACGTATGTACTGCGAGGTAGGTACGTGGAGGTAATTAAGTAGACTCCGACTCGCAGTGTATACGACGGACTCGATACGCAATTTTTTTTCCCCCCCCCTTGAAGCCGCAAAAATACGCGGGCTGAGCAGCAGAACTACAGGTATCTGTTCTACATTGAAATTTTGATGTAGGTTGTTATGTCTATATGTAGGTCTTACTACTTGCCTACATGATAGAGTACATGATGAATTACGGGCAGAGTGAGTACCCCTAGGCACGACCGGTACCCTCCTCAGGTCTCGCAAATTGTCTCTCCGTGACGAGACGAAACATATTCCCACTCGTCCTCCGTCCGGTGGGAAACAACCTCCCTCCCTCCCTCCCTGCGCCTAAGCTGCCTGCATAAAGCACAAGAGAGAAAAAAGAATAAAAAAATAAGGTGGTTAGATATCAAAGCCACCCACCCCTATGGACCCTACCCCCAATTGAAAGGTTCCCTCGCATCGCAATTCCCCCAGGCCCGTCATAATACCGCACAATTGGTCTGGTATCCAATCCAATATCGAACACTCCGGCACGTGCCTGCACTGCCGCTGTGCAGAACAGAAGAAGGGTACTTTGCAGAATTGTGGTGAGGTGGGGCGGGGGGGTGGGAGTGTGAGAGTGTGTGAAAGTGTGAGGAGAATGGAGGGGTAAGTACATACAAGTACATACATAACTAGAGGAGAACCGACCCTAACCCACCGACCGAGTGAGCGCGCGCGCCTGCTACGATCATGATCTTGCTTGATGTATGTAGCTATGTACATATTATACCAGCTAGAGCATCTACCTATTTATGTAGCTCCACAAGCTGGAGAGGGGTAAAATATATGGGAATTTGGAGCATCGCCGCAGGTAGCGAGGCGAAACAGATCTAGAGGAGAGATCTCTCTCTATAGATGTTCGAACGTCCACACACACACACTCTCTCTCTTTCTCTCCCCGTCCCCGCATTGAATCATATCATGTCATAGATTTGAAGCAAGACTTGAGAACGTGACCTCTAATCTTAATACCTATGTACCTGTTCTACCGCCACAATATTCAATCAACCAACATAACAGACTTGAAGCGAGGGCGGGGCTAACGTCGTCTAGTAGCTTTCTACCAATATATGTACTAACGTCGTGCTAATACTCTAGAACTAATAATTGATGCAAACCCCCCTCCTGTGACGCAATGTAAGGGCTCCACGTTTGCATTTCCATTTCACATTTCCTTGTAATTTGTAGCTATATTTTATTTTTATGAGGGAGGGGGGGCTCTCTATCTGCATCTAAGGGGGATGGTTGGTTCTTGCGGGGGGGGGGCGGGGTCTACTCTATGTACCTACAACCTACATACACAACGCAAGCTATGAGGCTCCCCAACACTGTCAATGATTGGCAGCAGGGACGATCTTTAGTCTACAAAGGGGAAGAAGGTGAAAGAAAAAAAAGAAAGAAAAAAAAAGCACTTAACATATTATCGCGAATATTGAAAGGTCTGCAGGGAAAATGGAATGGAAAGTAAAAAAAAGGGGACCTCTTCCGACCATCATGAACGCGCGCGCGCAGGATAGACTTTGAGGGGTACAAATGTCGGACGGAGAGATCGCCGCATATCAGCGCTGGGTGGTTTGTTCGTTAACCGAAACCTACGATGCTTCACATTGATTTTCGGGTCAATCAATCATCGGCCTGGCCATACAGCATACGGCATATCTATAGTATCTATCGGTCCTTTACAGCACATGGATAGATAAGTACTACTTTCCGGTTTACTCTACCATGTAAGAATAAAGTAGTACAGATGGGAAAGATAAAGATCATCGGCCAGCGAATGGTTTTTATTTTTTATTTTATTTTATTTTTGTTTTTTCATAGCAGCAGACAGGTAAAAGAAATAAAAACAAAATCTCGAAATCAGTAAACTCTTCTCAAAAACATGAACCCATTACTCGCACGGCTTTTTTTTCTGTTGAAATTTTTTCTGTGAAAATCAAAAAAACATCTGTTACAATAAATCCTTCAATGTATTAATTAGACCCTGGCCGATCAACCCAACCCCGCCCTCAAGACGTAGACGTCAAAGGTTACCAAGCCCACAAAACAAGACACCCGCCAACCACGCGATCTGGGAGATTCAAACAAAGATGAAGCAGGGATTTGGTGTTCGGTGTGCTGACGATGACGATGAACGATGATGTGTGCATGCATGCAGGAAGGTCTCCATGAGGAGGGGTAGAAGAATGAGGGGAGAATGGACTGAGCGAACTTGCAAAATAAAACAAAAGAGAATCGTATTATGACAAAAGAAATAAAGCGTATAACCAGTCACAATATTCTAACAAGCCTGTCAGAATTTTGAACGTCCGAAAATAATCCTCCTCCGTACCCCGCGATAATTCACTCATCTCGCCACTGGAGTACGGTTGACCATCTCGGACTCCCCCAAAAAACAAGCAACAAAACTACAAGTGGTATCTTCGCGAATAAAAACCATAAAGAAAAAAGGAAAAAAAAGAAAACTAATCCCCTCCCCGAAAAAAACCAACCAATATATAATAAACCCTAAAGTTTCAAAGCATGCCAGAAGAATCAAGGACCCCCTTGTATGCAAATAACTTTTCCAGAAAGAAACAGTAGAAAGAAAATGAAAACCAACAGGACCAAAAAATATTCCCAGTGAAGAAAAGAACCCAATAACTTTTCCCAATACATAAAAGATAAAAAAAAACCCCGTCACGAAAATAAAAGTTCCCCGCCCACCAACCCACCCGTGTAAGTAGGAAACTAAAAATACAGCCGATTGCTTTTGTGGAAATGCTCCCAGCCCATGAAAACCGAAAGGGAAGGAACTTACATAAACCAAAATAATGATTAAAACATGAGAAGGGTGTTGACAAAAGATAATATCAAAAGAATAGGGTATCGAAGGTGGGTATTAAAAAAAAGAAAATTGAATAGGAGATAACGCCTCAAATATCTAAATATTTAACAAACCGATCCAAAACTTTTTTTTTTGTTCAATTCCAATGAAAAGAAAAGAACGCCATGCAAACTTTTGGTTGTTGATTTCCACCTAAGCGTTGGGGCTTCGCAGGATATCCTCGCAGTTAACCTCGAATCTCTGGCACCATGTAGCCATGCCCCTCATGAGTCTCTCGGTCCTCTCCCACTCCTTCTCGCCGTTGAACATCGCATCAACGAACTCAGCTCCAGACCTCTTTCCCATCTGGACAGCTGGCTTATCTTGAGGACCTGGCGAAGCAACACCTCGCGCGCCCCTCCACATGTACTCCTCGCAATTCTTCAACAAAGACTTCAACTTCTGCCAAAGCCTTTCTCCACTCTCCATGAAGTCGTCCAAGATCTCCCTGTTCTCTGGTGCCTTGATGTATCCAAAGAACTCCCTAGCACGCTTCAACTTGGAGCTTAGCTCAATAAGAAGCTCCCATAATCCACCAGCTGTCTTCGTGGCGTCGTGGGTCTTTCCATGGTGATACTTGGTCCAGTTGAAGATCCACTCTCCCAGAGAGTTGGCATCAAATACTGATCCCAAAAGGATGATTGGTCGCTCCTCTGGGTCCCAGTTTTTCAAAGAGTAATCTGGAGGAATACCCTGTTCCGCAGCCTTACGTCTAACCGCCTCGGCGTCGGTATTAACTGGCTCAGTCTGAGATCGACTGAACTTGGGCTTCGATTGCTGTGGCGGGGAGCGCGGGGTGGGTTCGCCGGCTTGCCAAGTCGACTGACGCCTGGTAGTCCTTGACCTCCTACCATCCGAATCGCGGGTGGGGGGAGGTGATTGAGGGCCAGGAGTGTATGATTGGGGAAACTGTGAATGGGAAGGGTAAGAGTCAGCGACGGGCCTGGAGGAAGAGGAGGTATTATAATAATAGTAGGAGGATCGCGGACGCCGGCGTCCGGATTTGCTCGATCGTGTGCGATGACGACTGGAACTACTACGACGATAATCTTCTGAGGGAAGGGAGAAGGGACTCACGTATTCGGCTTGTTGAGCCGTGAAGCCCGGTACGTAAGAGTAGATGTTCGGCATTGTACCATTAGAGTGGTGGGCATGTGCCGATGGTGGTGGGGTGTGGAGAGGAGTCGGGTTCATGTATGCGGCCGACCTGTGGCCCGCACCTGGACGAGGAGAGGATGTGCTCGTATGGTACTGGTCATGGGGGAATTCACTATGTTCATGGCCGCTCCTTCTGGAAGAAGAAGGACGTTTGTGGTGAACATACTCCGCCGAAGCTCCTCCACTAAAATCTTGAGTCCTACGCCTTGAGGCACTCGGGGTTCTTGGAGATGGAGCAGGAGTGGGGATAGAGGCGCCGAAGCCGCCTTCATAGAAGTTCGCGCGGGGAGGCATTCCACCTGGTGGCGGGCTTGTGTAGCCGCCGTATCCTGGAGGATAGAATGGACTAGAGTAGGCGGGATGCTCGAATTGCATTATGTGAATGTGTGTTGTTTAGTGGTAATAGTAGTATACGTTTCGATTTTATTGATCAAAACGTAGAGAGATATGTAGTTACGATAAGTCTGTTATTCGTAACTCTAGCATGTAAGTATGAGAGGAGGGGGAAATAAGGTTGTGATGGGTAAATATGGCTGAGATGCTTTTTTTTTTTTTTGCTGGGAAAAGACGACAAGCGAAATTTCTCTAGATGTAGTAAGAATCAATCCTTCGAGAAGAAGTGCTAACTGTCACTCAGAGGTGAACCTAGGGATGCACAATGATAAGGAATGGGGGGATCTCGAGAAGAGTAGAAGTAGGAAGTGGAAGTGAAAGAGAAAAGAGGCGTGGATGCAAGCGGGGGTTGTATGTTATTATACCTTCGATATTCACCCACACCACCGCAAAATTCCCTAAAACTAACCATAGACAGGATGCTCTCTCTCGCTCACTTACTGACACAGCATCACACCAAGAAAGTGTGCAGCATCCCCTACATCCCCGTCCACTATATCCACCACACACACACAAGCGACGACCGAGGGCATATGTGTGACTCTACCAGAGAAATTTCGCGCGAGTCAGGTTATCCCTACCAATATCCACCCCCCCCTCTCCCCCCCAAATAACTTACTTAGGTCCACACCAACCATTAGGTCCCACCAACCAGTCTCTTCTTCACCAGAACAAGGAACACGGTTGCATAGAGAATGCGAGTGCGACTTGCGACCGTGCGTGTCAAGAGGCTATGCACAAGGTCAAGGACGTTGCGACCTGTAGTTACGCCGTCTTTCGCAAGGAAGAAAGGAAGAGTGAGGTAAGGTGAGAACCAAACCTCTGTACGCCAGTGGAGCCTTCCAAATAACCATCACTTAGGTACATGTACTTTATGCAACGGCGCACACAGCAGGGCAGCATCAAGAAAGAAACTCGTTTACGCAGGCGCATTCACACATAATGAGTGCAACGTGCCACCCCCGAAAAAATAAAACAAAAAAAAAATACATACTCATCTCTTCTCCTTCGCTGAGCATCTCCCCTGGAATTCGGAACTGCGCAACCGTTTCTGCCCTTTATTTTTCCTTTAAAACGAAACCTATGGTACATTGAAATGCGGATTTATCAAAGTTTCCCCCCCGACAGCGGTACGGTATGGATGAGGCAAGGGGGATTGATTGAGAAGGAGTGGTGCAAGGAATAAAAAAAAAAAAAATAATAAAAAAACCGAAGGCGTTGTATGGCGCACTCAACCAAGTTCAATGTCACGGACTTTCAGTTACTACCGTCCGGATTACAAGGCCAAGCGAGGTCTCAGGCCAAGAAAAGTTCGCCATCATGAACTAGGTTTGTTTGTCAGCTTCGTTCGTCGCTTTACTAGCTACATGATGTACCTACATATACGTACATAAGATGCAGCACGTCTCGCCCGTTCGCTGCCAGCCAGCTGCTACATATGATACTATTGTTCAGCACTCAACAGTACCAACTGTAGCTTTCCAGCTCTCTCCAGCTCCTTCTCCAGGTCTCTTCTCGGCGATACGCGTCTGTATCTATCCAACTAACCCCCTCCCCCAACTTAAGGCTCTCACTTTCAACTCAGAGCTGGAGATAGACGGGAACCAACTCCATCATCCCCCCAACTTCAAACAAGTGGCCGGGATATTGAGAAATGAACTAATTTTAAATAGGTGAAAAAATTTATCTAAACAGGGGGTTGATCAACTCCCCCCTTTGGTGCCCTAGTACTCTTTCACTTTGTCCTGGAAACAAGGAGCGACGGTGACACAGCTCCCGCCATGGCAATTGGCCGTTGCAGAAACAAAAGGGAGATTCCGTGCGCTGAAAAATATTAACGAGGCCCACCGGTCCTGCCCCTTTTCCAGAGGTTCGGGTCCGGAAATTTGAGACTCGTTCTCAACAAAGTTTACAGAAGTTGAAACCGACTTCCCCCGAAAGTTACCTCGTTTATCAATTGATGAGTAAAGTAAAGTAACTTGTGTCTTCAGTTCTCTACTAGATACAGATAAATGACTGCAACTCAACCAATCCTAGACAGCAGTAATCTGGAAAAAGGGAATAGTGTTCCTTGTGAGCCGGACCCACCGCAAAATACAGGTCCTGTTTGATATGTTTAATTTTTCACCACCACCACCACCACCCCACCACCACCAGTGTTCCACCACCACTCGGCGCTTTAACAGCCGCCGAAGAGTGATGTGACCCGATATACAGATCTTCAGGGCAGTATCCCAGCTCTCTCTAGCAGAGGAGAGCACTCTACTCTCGAGCAGAGCAAATAATCTTTTTGCGCTTCATCCCCTTCAGATTCTTCTACACACCCTCATCGCAATATTTTATCTTCCATCCATCCCTCCATTACTACTAAAATAAATAGGTGGAAAAAATTTCTTTCCTACTATCACCAACTTGAGTGATTTTTGTTTCGAGAGTGTGTTCCATTTTTGTGATCATCGCGATTCATCCTGGGCCCAAGGATGGGGGTTGTTTTACACTACCTCCCTTTTTACCTTTTACAAGATTGGTGCGAGAAAAAAAAATCCGCTTTGATCGCCTCTGTTCGGTAGAGGTAGGAGTTTTTGAAAATCCCGGTATTTACTTTTTCTTTCTTGTCTTGATTCCTTTCTTGCCAACCCACTTTTGTTTGGAGCCGATCGGTATATGATACAGGATGTACGGCGCCGCGCAGCCGGTCGCTCGGCCTGACAATCGGGGTGGGCGCGCGCGAGCGCCGGTGCGAAATGCAGCAAGACGTAGGTGTACCGCCGAACAATGGGAATCCGTTCACAATGACGCTGTCTGCATTGTCTTGTGCAAGGCGGTACTGTGCCCCGGGGGGGGGTACCTATCATGTAGGTAAACTGGGAGTTGAGCTGTCGCCCGGCTTGCCTTTTCGAAATGGTGATTCTTATTTGACAGTTTTTCTCCTCTGTCCCCATCTGCGGCTAGCGACGCACGATTCTCCTTCCCCCTCCCCCCATTTGATTGATGGCTGCCGCTGCGCTGCTGCCGCGGATATGTACGATATGGGTGGTGGAGGTTTTAAATATTTACTTACATACGATACGCCGCTGGAGTGTGAGAGTGTGAGGGTGCCAATTGGTGATTGGGCTGGCCGTGGTGGTAAAAGAAGTCTGTCAGAAGAAGATATGGAGGTGGGATATCAACTCTGGCTGGATCCGGAGGGTTACCAGCTTTGAGATACCGCGCGGGGAGACTGCAAGCGAAATGCGGTAGTGCATGTCCATGGTGGTGGGTAGGTGATTGATGGGATGTTGGGGAAGAAGGAGTAGAGTATGGGGGAGAAGGGAGTAAGTGATCGTGAACACCCAGATAGGATGTGCAACCACAAAACAAACCCTTCCCTCACTTTCCTCCAACGCCCTTCACACCCCTGCCATCACGCCGATAGCATAATGGGGGTAGTACCCACAGACATACGGACTGTGCGTATCATTGAGACCTGTTCCATCCCCGAGTGATATCTCCTGCATACATACATACTCTACTCTACCACCTACATACACTCTATCGTGCCCTTGACACCAGATTTGAAAGCAAAAAGCTGAGGCCACCTACTCGGCCTCCATCGTCCACCTTAGCCAGTCCCATCCGCAAAGCGACCACACCGCCCGTGACCAGAATGTTCTCGAACAAGTCACCACCTAAGGTCCGTGATCTTAACCTCTCCTCTACCACATACCTACTAGTACATACTCTAAAGTAGGCTCTTCCTCAGCCTTGTTGTTGGGGGGAGATACCTAATCTACCTACTGCATATACATCCTACCTGCATGAATCAGCATGATAGAGCCATGTACCTACTCTACGTCGCTGTACCTACTCTAGGTAACTCACAGTCCTGCCCTATGGGAATCGCTACCAGAAACGGCGGCAAGCTCCACCCCCATGCAGAGCAAAACTGATGATGTATGATGTCGTTAGCTACATAGCAAATAAACGCCGCCGATTCGATTCAAAACCCTCCTCCTTCTTCCTTCCACAGCCACGCCCGAAATAGTCATCTTCTCTACCAGTGCGTTCTGGAGACTACTACTTCCCACTACATGCTTCTAAATAGCTAATCCAACACATCCCGTCGTATCTTACTATTGACATTTCAAAGCCTCCTCTAGTTCTCTTTAGCACGTATGTAGGAATTTAAAATATCCACACACTCACACACCACACACACATACCGGTAGAGTACCACCACTACTTTTCATACGTGTTGCCTACGGTGCGTTGTCCATCTGTCCAGTCGAACGAGCGCCGCCGCGCCCAGGGTTGGTTTCAACAAAATCAATCAATCAAAACCCAGCAGTCTGGTCCACGGTGAGGGAGCGAAAAAAAAATTCAGAAAAAGAAAAGAGGGGTGAAGCGAGAAGAGTTCCGCTTCGCTATTGGTCCGGTCACAGAACAAGTACCCTGGGAAAACACCCTCGCTGCAGTTGCCAGTCACCGCGAGAGCAAAGAAAAGCAGCAGAGAGAAAGCCCTGGTATGCACTATGCTGACGTGTTTAAACCCGCAAATCAGGGCTCTCTGTCCCTCCAAAAAAAAACTTCCCCAGATATATTGGTCGTGTGGTCACGAAGTTCGCGAAACTCCAAATTCAACTGTTGGATTAGCCAACCATCCAGATGTGCTGATGACTCATAAGCGTCTCCTGGGGGCTTTTCACGTGATAAAAGCTTATCTTGCTGACTGGCTGGTTAAGCGAATGACGCGCCGCCGCCTCTCGTTACCCGGACGCCTCAGGGACTCACTAATAAACGGTGCTCAGCGCCCACCGATCATGCTCTTGACGTTTGCTATTCTCCCCTCCACACCCTCACCCACACACTCACATGCAACAACCGAACCGAGTTCTCACTCACTCGAACGCAAGTGAACGCGTTCGCTCGTCCGTTGGCATGTGAAGAGGTTCGGGGGATCCAGGGAACGGGCGAATGGAAACGAAGATAGAGAATAAAAGAGCAGAAGAAGTTGGAGGAGGAGGGCAGTGTTTTTTTTTACGACTCTGCCTTTTTTTTCCTTTTGCCTGCAGGCGCAAATGAGTCAATATATCCAGGAAAACCAGGGAACATATGGCCAGCGATTAAGCGACGCGCAAGTCCAATTCTACTTGGCTGGCCGACAAACCAGAAGGTTTGGCAGTCCAATATATCGTCGATCCAGAAATTATCTCTTTCATGCTCGCCCCTGACTAACTATCAAACTACCCTTACCTAACTAACCGACTCACTCACTCACTCACTCACTCACTCACTAGGTAAGCTGCCCACCCCCTAGCTCTAGTCACTCAGCCTTGCACCCTACATGCCCATCTCACTCACCTCATCTCATACCCGGCCCGCCCATTCGCCCGCCCCATTTCTAGAACAGGACAGAACAAGACACTCCCTTCCCACCCCCTCGCCGCCGCGCCGCGCCGCGCACCCAACCCAACTGACGGGCCTGAGCACCGGCCCCGTCCGTCCTGTTTCATCCCAACGAAAACCTCCGCCCCAGACTCAACTACCCAAGCAAGCCAGTGAGTGCCTCGAGTGCGCACCGTTTGGGGTATCGATAAAATGACGTCGGTGTTGCCACCACCTCAGGGGCAGCACTTTACGAGTAGATATGTAGGGCTAGACCAGGCCAGGCCAGGCCAGGATCGATACCATACCATACCATATAATATAACTCCATAGTAGATGCCAGACAGCTAGCTGGAGGCAGGTCCGGGAGTTGAGTTGAAGTGAACAGGGATGCTCCCATGTCAGTCAGTCAATCAGTCAGACACATCCCGACCATGTGATTGTGTGTCGCGTGCTCACTCTGTGAGCGAACGAGGGAGTGGGCGATACTCCCCTATCTATACTCAACCTCTGATTGTGCGGTGCGGTCGGACCTTGACTGACTCGCTTGCATCGTGAGTACCTTCTGTCATGAGCGAGGATCTTTCACTCCGCCTGAAAGGGAGACAGGGTTTTACATGGGCATCGCAAAGCAGGCAATGTGATTGGGTGGACCTGCAGTAATGCGTACGTGCGTGTGTGTCGGGAATAACTTGTAAGGGGTAGACAGACAGGTAGGTGTAGCAGTAGTTAGTAGCAATATTTAGTAGCAGTAGTAGTATTAGTGTAGGGCGGTGTTTGAGAGGTTGGCGATAGCCACAAAGATACGAGTGTGAGTGAGTGAGTGAGAGAGAGAGGGAGAGGGAGAGAATTGGTGACGTCTGCCAGGTACAGTACCCTACAGTTATTATCACAAGCCAGTCTTTTGCTCTACGTTTAGCATTGACAAGATTCCCAGTATCTCCCCTGTAGACATATTCCATAAACAAACAAAACCTGCATGTAATCCCACGATACGATTCGATACGATACGACACGGTAAATGTTTCAACCGCCACTCAACTCGACTCGACTCGAGTAAAGCAATTCCAAATCTGCTACACTGCCAACCAGTCAGGCAGTCTACTACACCCACCCACCTACTTACCTACCTACACCTACCTACACCTACCGTTCCAACCAACCAGCCATCCATTCATCGATCCATCCATCCATCCAGGGAAGGATGGACATAACAATAGAGTCATAGTCAACTCCGGCGCCCAAAGCTCCCTTTTTTTTCTCTCCACCCTCCGCTCCGGAGCAGGCAACCACAGTAGGGAACGTCGACGTGTGGGGCTCGACCTATACTTAACTTAATTGATATTATTGTTGTTATTATTATTATAGGTATGATCAATATCTCTCTCTCCCCCCCCCTCCCCCTCCCCCTCCCCCTTTTCGGGTCTTCGCTTACCGACCGACTGAAGTACTTATGTACTAGTAACCAGGTGACCGGGCCGGCCATGGGCGCGGGGAGAACGGGGGCGAGAGCGAGAGAGGCGTGTCCTGTCCTCGGGCCCCCCATCATCATCGCCCTCATCGCCCTCATCACAATCATCACCCTCATCGCTCTACTCTACATATGTGTGGCTGACTGGCCGTGCGCGGGCTAGCTCTAGCTCTAGCTAACCACTACCACTACTAGAGTACATATGTCATGAGATCGCACTCGTTTGGTTGTTGTTACCAAATCTCTCTCGCACTCAATTGCGTGCCTGCCTGCGCCTACCCCTTGGGCATCGCGGTATTGGGCACGTGTTGGGGGGGTGGCCAGTCTCAGCCACGTTCTTTTTTCTTTCGGATGGATGGATGGATGTAGTAGTCTTCTAGAGTTTGGTAGCTCCTTTGTCGGTGGGGGCCCGGGGGGGGGGGGGGGTTTTTCTCCTCTTAACTGGGCATCTCCGACGTTAACGGCGTTGACAATGTTGATGTTGATGCTGATGATGCTGGCGGTTGGTGATGATGCGATATTGCAGCAATGGACGCCAGCCCAGCCAACCACAGCCTACCAGCCAACTAGATAGTCAGGGTTAGGGTATGATGGGGGTTCCACAGTGCAGGATTCGGTAACTGCAGAGAAGGATTCCTTCCTGTGACAGATGGAACATAACTTCCCCCGGGCCAAAGAGTCCAAGCGCACAATTGGGCAGATGACTTTTGACTTGACCATACGTATGTAGCCTACATGTAGCTAAAACTACATAGATCTGTTTGAAAGCGTCCCTCCCTCCCAAAACTGTCTGTCTGTCTGGCTTTCCTTCTGTCAACTGGCTGGCTTTCTAGTTTAACGGTCTCTTGTCCGGACGGAACCGGAAAGCTCGGGATGACCCCCTAATTGTGCAGTGCACGCGAACCCCACATATTTTTATTATCATCATCCATCATACCGATAGCGAGCAGCAACCAACAACAATCACAACAGCAAGAGCAATTCTGGTGGTGGTGGTGGTGAACTCTAATGTTGCTGGGTCCAGGTAGGTAGGTTATGGTTGTTATTGTTATTATTATTATTACATGATACCTATTTATATATGCGATGTGCGTGGGTGGGTGTACTGGGGGTAGCGTGCCGAAACGTCAAGCATAATAACGCTTCCGGAGTCGGGCCGTCCGTCTCCTAGCAACCGTTGCCGTAGCAATTCCTGCGGGGGTGTCTTTTTTTTTTAAAAGATCGCTTCCTCTCCTTCCAGGAAATTCGGGATCGCCAGTGATAGCTAGTAGCTACATAGCCTTAGGGCGTCCTTCTCCTAGGGCTAGAACGTGAGGGGTGATGATGATGCAGCCCAGCCCAGCTCATCATATCTCCCGGCCGGGTCTTCGGTCTGTCGGCGGCGGCGGTGAGGAATGTATGCAACCTGCAAAACCTAAAAGAGAGAGGGTTAGAACCTTGATGGAGCACATATCTACATACATGCTTCTTTTTTACGTTGGGTTCATTCACTCTGCATGGTGAGGAGGAACTGCCGTCGGGGTATCATCGTGAAAAAGAAAAACAACAGCGAGATCCTCCTACTTACTCTACCATCCAACCCAACCCGGGGTGTGATTGACCGCTGTGATACTGTAGGGCCGTCCAACTTTAGAATAGAGGAGTAACGACCCCTCCCCTCCTCGCTCCCCCTCGCTCCTCGCTCCTCGCTCCTCCACCCCCGCGGCCGCGGCGATATTTTAATCGGGTCGGATCGGTTTGCCTGCTTTGTGGGGAACTGGGCCATCATGATCTGCTGGAGGGTGTGTGTGTGTTCGTGGAAACGGGCCGGCCGTTTCTGTGCGTGTGTTATTTCTTCCGGCTAGTCGGTCAAACAGAACGGGAACAGAACAGATTGCTGTTTCGGATTGGACTATGTTCCGTAATAGATTCAATGAAAACCCGCAATCAGTAAACAATTGGCAATTATATAATATAAAGAGTAAAAAAAAATCGGCATCCATAATTTCAAATTTCCCTTCCTAGTTATGCTTATTCATGCCTAGCTATTGATTAGTTGTATGTAATATAGCTTCATACTCCCTAGAAAACTAGTTTGCTCTAGGTATATTGGACTCCAGCTCCAGGTCTCTACCAACCGGCGACCATTTCTGCACTAGCGTAGAGTCGATGTTCTACTCTGCGGTAAAGAACCGTATCCGGTCCAAGCAAATTCTCCGCAGCTAGAGTGGTAGTTATCTATCGAGAGTGCTCTGGCGATTGTTCCAGAATCCAAACCAAAGCGAGCTAACAACCAGGATCTAGTTATTGGAGTTATTGACGGGTAATAGAATAATGTACCGGCGCTTGGCCGCCCCCAACCCAATATCAATCAACACCCACGGGATCAAGCCACATCGCCATCGGGACATGCGAATACGTTAAGCCCGCCCGCCCCGTTGAGATTAGCACTTGGTTTCACCGTTTTTTCCAATCCAATATACATAGGGCCACCTTGCGGCTCAATTATCATTGGTAAAATATATGTATGTATGGGCCAGGGTATTGTATTGGGTCGGTTTCATGTGTTCACCGGGGGGTGTAGAGTACTAGGCCTACTCTACAGTCTATGTAAATGAACCAGCCAGCTGGACAAGTGGGACATGTGAGTTGTCAGGTACATTGGTAGATTGAAGTGGCATTCGTAGGTAAGTAGCTGGTTTCATGATTCGGGAACCCGAGTGACGTGGTGTGAACCAGGGGATCGGGAGGAAGGCTGTGTTTATATATAGTTCTTGAAACTCGATGCTGGGTATAACTGAGTATAGACTACGCACCTTTATGATACCATCCATATACTGGCGGGGAAGAGAAACAGTCACTTTACTTTTCAAGATCTACCCATTGTAGCTGTCTCAACGATCGAGGCGGCTAGGTATGTCTGGAGGAGGCGGCGAGAAAGTGATTAGCGCTTCATTCTGATCTGCCACAGGCCCCCATCGTAAGGTAGGCTGCGTTGTAGATGTGTCTCAAGCTCTTCCTGGCTGCAGTTCGTATATACCTTTGCTCTTCAGCCTGATTTGGCCTTCGGCATTTAGAGCATGTATGTACACATGCTGATCTTATCCTGACCTAGTTAGTGAGATATGTATAAAACTTATCCTCCCTAAAACAAGTGCCAGCTATCTTCGTTGGCGTCTTAGTAGGTAGCAGTTTCTCAAAGGTCGAGTGATATACCATGAGTATTTGCAAATTTTAAAGTGGTGACCTGGCATTAACATCGCCTTGCGCATTATTTTGGGACCAACAGGATCAGGCTCTACGGGGAAGAGCCCCCTCCTCCCGCGGGGGGGGGGGGGGTGGAGGGTACATCCCTAGAGTATGCAGCGGTGAAGGGAGTTTTCGCTGGTTTGCAAGGTGTATAGTGCGTATCACTTTTGTACGGTAAGAATAAGCTCTTACGGCAAATAATATATTATTTCCAGCAAGATAGGTAAGGTCTCGTGATTAGAGGACTTGATTTGGTTTTGTGCTGCTGCACACAGTCAGCAAGAACAGGGGAGGGGAAACGGAATAACAAGCTTACTAACTAACCTTGACTATAATGTGATTCCAAAATTGAAACCCCTGTATCTTTGCCCGTGTTGACAGCTAAGAAATTGATCTATCTGGGGATGACATATGCATGGGGTGATTGATAGGTGTAGCTCAATTAAGGCGAACCGACTGAGGCGAACGGACTGAGGCGAACCGACTGATACTTGAAGATAGCAGGGCCTCAACTAAGATAAGAAAACCACAGACCCCAATTTCATGAATTTTTTGGTGCAATTCTTTAGAATAGCATCCTTCCATGGAGTGAGCGATATAGATGTCTTGTCAGGCTTAGTGAGTTGAGCTTGCACCGAGATTGATATATAGCGGCATATATGGATAACAATATGCTTCCATGTACTATCCGCCATAAGTCGGGTCCTACGTTCTATAGTGCTTGTTAGACTTTGGGGTGCATGTCAATTTGCGTGTTACAGACTTACAACATACAACTTGGTGGAGAGATTTCGTTCGAGGTAGATACAGGTGTACCGAGTTGTGGGGGTACCCGCCTATATTTGAGTGTACTAGCATCGATGGAAATTGAGCTGCTGCGGGTGAATAACTGGCGTTGGAGGTGATGTGTTCAGGTACACCGGGTATATCAGTGGGTAAGTGATAAGTTAGGATTAGATGCAGTTGATGTTTGGTTAGTGGGGCTACATGTATCTACGGTGAAAAGCCCGCTAACTGTGGTTGGTGGGTGTAATATCAGTGAGATCCATAGGTGTTAAAATGGATAAGGAAAAAGTAAGTGGCGCTAGCGGAAGTACTCTAAACACACGCATGCACACCCACACAACCCGGTAGAAATATCTTTTACTCCCTGGCAATCAAACCATCGGGTGATTTATTATGAAGCCAAACAATTTCTCGCACACAAGAGATAAGTTCGCGAGTCTAGCCATGGGTCATAGCAGGAATAGAGTGATAACGGATCTTTACTAAAAGCTAGCTACTAGAAGGTCGAGGTACTTGATCTGGGTCTCAATTCACCGCTCTCGTTAGAGAAAGATGTGACTCCATCTTGCAGTTTGACTCTTGTTTTACTTCAAGTAAATATCCGATCTTGGTAGCTGCGGTACTGGAAGGGTCCAAACAGGATGAACTAGTGGTCGTGATATTTGATAACTCGCTTCGATGGATCTGAGGTCTAGAGAAATTCACATCGGCGCGGTAATCGGTTAACCAGATCTCACATCCAAATATGTGCATGTCATACAGATCGAGATTCGAAAAAAATGCTCATTGCAGAGGTGGGGGATTAACTTCACTTGATCGATCTTTCCTACACAACCATCTATCTTATATTTAAACACGCACATTCATTATTTTAAATCCTACCGACCTAAATTCCCGCTACCTAAGTTCCCACATAATTTGAACCAGGCCGCTCGGGCATTAAACCATCCGTACACGAGTGAGCACCCATGACCGACATCACGTGCCCACACCACCTTACCCGGCCCATTCCCCGCACGACTCCGTAGCTGCCCCCCCACATTGCGACGCCCAATACCTAGGGCTGCTTCAAATAATCCACAAGATGCTAGTCCTTACCCTGACTGCAGACCTCTCCGGGTAGCTACCTCTCCCTGCCGGAAAAATTGTTACTGACGAGCATATATTGGTAGAGTCACAAACCTTCGTCCAGATGATACGGAGGAGGACCCATTCTACTACATGCTGAAGGTGCAATGTACGTCGTGCCGCGAGACCCATCAAAAGATGGTCGGAATTAGTAGATTTGTAAGTTATGGGCTTGAGATAACGTGGGGAGTGGGAGCGCTGGCTGATATGTTGTCGGAAATATAGGAGGAAAGGGAGATGTCCAATAGTCGCGGCGAGTCTAACTTTGTCTGGAAGTGTAAGAATTGCACTGTAAGCTCCTAATCCCCCACCTACTCAATAGAATGCGGACAAATTTTAACACTACTTACAGCGCGAGTCTTCTGCCAGTAAGCTAGCCTAGCTCGCCCCTCTCCTATGTGTGGGATACTAACTACGCTACGCATAGTGATCCGCGGAGCCCCTAAACCATACACGCAGTGCTCTCCACCAAAGAAGCAGAACATCCTCGAGTTTGAGTGCCGCGGCTGCGAGTTTGTTGCATTCAACGCGGAGGGGAATTGGTTGGCAGAGGGGATCGAGTCGGGCACGAAGTTTGGGGATATCCAGATCACCGATGAGTGGTATGAATATGATGAGAAGGCCGGTGAGGAGGTCACAATTAAGGATATTAAGTGGGAGATTAGACGCGCTTAGATCACTAGACCCCGTCTATTTTCTTTCTTACTTACTTTTTAGTTTACTCTTTTATTTGGCGTTTAAATGGATGGGTGATATGCTGCACTGGCCTTGAGGAATAATGACAAGGAGACACCAGGAATTGTTTTACGGACGGGTAGACGTTCGAAATTTGGGTGATACGGTTCGATCGAACAGTATAGTAGGGGATGAGTGGCCATCAGATGGTATGCTACATGGTCTGTATGGCTGTTTAGACAAGTGGAAATAACTCTTCGGTTGGTAGCGCTGCTGCTAACAATACCATCTCTACACGAATCTACTGGCTCCCCGGCTCCACCAATCCCCTTTTTGTTCGTCGTAGCACACCGGACGAGTAACAGCATGTGATGCCCCTTAGCAATGATACAAGCAATTGAGGGCAGACCAGAGGAGGGGAGAAGTATGAATGTGTGCAAGGAGACCGATTTACTCAGTTATTTGAGTTAGGGGATCATTGCGCATCTAGTGGAGACGGATAGCCCACGGAAATACCTTCTTGCCGACCCCCTTCTCTTTCTCGACGGTAGAACATCATAATATATCACTCGATCCATCCAATTTTAGAAAGAATAATTCTCTTCTAGGTATATCTACCGCAACATATACAAAGCAGCCAACCAGCTACTCTGATCAACTAACATACATACATCGCTACAACATCTACAGTTAACCACTGAAATATCGGGAGCGAGAACCTTTAGCGACTAAAAAAAAACGGGAAATATACCCACTAGCCCTAAATACCGCAGACATAAAACAAGGCAATGAAAAAAAAAGGTGATAATTCATATATTAGAAGATATTTACCCTAACCCAACCCACATGCAAAACCCAAACGCACATGACTGCAAATGGGCTCCCATTCGTATTAAGAAAAAAGAGAGAAGGGTAATAATTCCACACTTACTTCCTTATAATCTTTAGCAACGGCTCAATATGGGCCCTCCTGCTCAATCCCACTCTAAACTTAACAGGTCCCTTATTAATTGGGCTATGCAAAGTCTTGGATTTCCCTTTCTCAACCACATTACTCGGCGTTTGAGGCTGAGGCCCTGATTTAGGGGGCGGGGGAGGTGGGGTAGCATTCTTCTCACTTTCCTTTTCGCCGGCAATTTCCTCTACCTCCGCTTCTATCTTCTCCCTTCCTCCCCTTGCCTTAGTAGTAACCTTAGAGAGCTTAGGTTCTTTCTTTGCGGACTCTTTCTTTGCGGGCACCTTCTTTATGGGCTCCACAAGAGTAAGGCCCTCATCGCCCTCCTCATCAGAGTCCTTCACCATCTGGTTCGACAATTGTACCTTCCCCTCTGCAGCAGCTTTTTTCGTCATGCGCATGGCTTTGGCCTTGGCCCCATCTTTCTGCCTCTTGGGCTCGACATCGCCGCCCCAGTCTTCTTCGTCTGAGTCCGCCTTCCTACTCTTGCGTCTTTGCGCGGGAGTTTGCTTTTTTGGCCCTGGATCCCCTTTGGATCCGATGACTGTAGGAGCAGGAGCAGGAGGGGGGATTGGAGGGGCAAGAGGGGCATCATCCATGTTCATGATTGAGATGAAAGGCGGAGCTCCACATTCTTCACCGCCTGTGGCGGTATTCTTCTTGAGCATTTGCCATTTATGTACTTTTTTGGGTTTGGGCGTAGGTTGATCCTCACCGGGGTCAACCGATGGGAGACTATTAATTACTGCAATTGAGCCCAAGGGCTCGTTTCCAGGGTTTATCGTGGTGTTCATCTTGGTGTCTACCTCAACCCCTGCCCTATCCACGGGGGAACTGGTACAAGAAACCTGAACTGTGGCTGACCGTCTCACGGCGGGAGAATCAACTAACTCGTCCTCTGAATCGGAGATTGTCATAGTCTCGACTGGTTTGCTTTTACTTCTCTTCGCTTTGTGCTTCCGTACCTCTACGCCTCTATCCTCTTCTGCTACTGCAGACTTCCGCTTCTTCGCTACAGGCTTCTTCTTCTTTGTGTTTTTTACCTCGCCGGCCCAGGTGACGTCATCATCCGATTCAGCATTAAGATCATTCATTGTCTTGCGTCTGGGGGTAGCTTGTGACATCCCTTGTCGTGCTTTACCCTTTGCTGCGCGCCACTCAGAAGCAATTGGGAATACGCCGGGGTCATTGTCAGTTGTAAATTCAAGATTCTGGTCTGTAACAGCGCGTTTCCTGTCTTTTCCTGCTTTCTTTGCTGGTAGTTTCTTATGGGAACTGCTATGGGGAGGTGACAGTGCGCTGTTAGGATGAACTGTTGTAGCTGCTAGCGGAGCTCCACCAGGAGGATTTGATTGCTCAAGCCCAATTTGGGATGGTAGCAGTGAGGGATCATATGGGGGATCTGGAATCGTGCTGAGTAGGTCTGACGAGTCATGGACACCGCTGTTACCAGGTGAATCCTCTGGTAGCTCAGTGGGCGAGTGCCCTAATGGGACTGGATCATACTCTGCACGAATCTCCTCGGGCAGGACTAGGTGATCCTTACTAAGGTCCACCATGAAGTTATGTGGTGTTGGTGGAACGGACTCTCCTGTCCCAGTGACATGTCTCTCAGTGCTCCGGTTGAAGTTGAGCGTGAGATTCCCATCGAAGCTCTGATCTATGGTTACAGCGGTAGCTACTTTGGGAGATTCCTTAGGCTTCCTTTTGGGCTTCGGCAAGGGCGGTAGTAAATCCCCTTCATGCGTATTATTCCTTGTAGATTTCCTCCCCGAAGTTGGGGTTTTGGCCGTGCTGAGCCGCAAGTCAAAATCCCCATCCGAGTCGTTGAGGAGATCTATAATCGACATTTCACCAGTAGACTTTGCCCGCTTCGCCGGTTTCTTCTTACTACTGCCTGGTTTTTTCTTCTTCCCGTCATTGTGGTCACTGCTGTAGGCCTCGTAGTCATCTCGACTGAACGCCGTCTTACTCTTCTGTTCTTCCAGTGACAGCCGCTTCCGTTTACTTGGACGAATGCCTTCATCCTCCTCTGACCCACTAAAAGCATATACATCCTTCTCTAACCTTCCACCCGTAGTCTGTGACCGCCTTGCCTTTGACCTTTCTGATGGGGGGTCGGCGGGGGTAGGGGAAGCTACCGTCCCAGTCGAGAGAAGCGCTGCGTGTGCTTCATCAATCTCTTTCCGGCGGATTTCTAGAGAGAGGGTGTCAGGACTTTGACTTTTTTAGGGGTGGATCGAGGGGCAAGTTAATACCAGCGGTGCTCGCAGGGTTGGTAGACTCGGACAGGATGGGGGCGGGCTGCAGCTGCTGGTCTTCAAGTGGCTCGTCTAGAGCTCCAGCGTCGGATTCGTCTTCGGAATCGTGAATGATGAAGTTGGGGTTTGACATTTCTTGCTGGTGGGGGACGCGTTGGGAGGGCTTGGAGGGGAGACGCGTTGAAGTGGTGAGTGAGGGGCGCTAGTGGGAATTAGGGATGATAGTTTCAACCATGCATGGGTGCACAAGTATGACCGCACAATCTTTACTCGATCGAAGTCATATAGGGTTTAAATTTTATGAAGTTTGATTTCTAGTTTCCCTACTAGCTACCTACGCGTAGTGAGTAATGTTCTACTTATGAGTGCGTTGTATTGTATGGCCTTGAAAGCCTTCTGTCTTTGCAGGATCATGTCTCGGCCAGCTTAGACTGGCATAAATTAATGGGTAGGACTAATTTATGAAGCGGCAAGATTGGGAGTATCTACTAACATCAGGGGTGTCGAGTGAGAAGCTGTGAACCTCACTAGAATTATTTGTGATTAGGTTTCCCCCTTTTTAATTGGGATTTTGCACTCTATATCTAGACCCACTCTCATTCAAACTTCCGTCTAGAGCCCCTTCTAGCTTTCTATGTTCGTTACTGCTCTCGAATTGGTCATGAATAGTAACTCGCCCGGTCTTTGAAATATAAGATGTAGTTTTCTCTACACTCGCCCTAAGATAGCTAATTATAGAGATTTAAAGGTACACCACCACATCGTGGGTGTTCTAATAAATGCTCATTTAGGGCGTTTGGAGATATAATAAGCATAGTTTTGAATATTTATCGTAGAACAAGTCCATGCCTTGGTTTTAGGCGAATGCAGAATGTCCTAAATCTCCTTGATATTCCGGTCTTCAGTCGGAACCAGTCGGAATCACAGGCTATTGTGGCCGAGGGTGTAGAATACCGGACCCGCTGTGCCCGTGCCCAACTTTTTTTAGTTAAGTCTAATCACTCCATGTAATACAATTAACGGATTAAACAAAAAAAAAGAAAATCCGTCCATGTAGTTAAATCGAAAAAAATGATATCAACCAGTTCGAAATTCTTCATATTGAAGGGGAAAATCTAGGTGCCACACGTTATTTATATATTAGCTTTGGTTTTGACCCTTTGATTTTACTGCGTTTTATGTGCAGCCAGTATATACTCAGCAAAAGTGTTCGTGATACAGGGAAACGCCCTGCTCGAAATGGGAATCACAAATACTTCTGTAAGGCAGCCGTATGTTACGTCTAGATTTTATGTCAGGATAAGGAGGTATAACGGCCTAATTGTGAAGAGGCAATTTTCTATATAAGAGACCAGGTGCTATGAGATATATTTTAGCTCTCATAAAACCTGATATAACAGGTGATTAAAGAGTAAAAATATTTGATATCGGACCGTCATTAAGACATCCGAAATTTCAGATCGTAAAAAATTTGTACTATCGTGACCAGCTATATATATATCCGTCTTAAAGGAGTACTCTATTATACGTACGACGGATGTCTTCCTATGTCGAGTAACTAGAGTATCCCGTCGTAGCAAAACCCATCATACTCCCTAAAGGCTCAACTCAAATCTTGTGTAGTTGGAATCTTACGTACGTCCCGGAACTCAGGTACCCCAATTAAAAGTTAATTTTAGCTTTCCGGCGTTGAGGAGAACCCGAAATTTAATGTGATGTACTTTGGGGGTACGTGTCACAGGTCGTATTGGGACCTATTATAGTAGGTACATACATGTACTCCCCCAATCACATATCCTCTTTTTAGCTCTCCATTACAACCCTCAGCCATCCAAGGTCCAAGTCCACTCCATAGACCCAAAGACATCGGCAGTCCCGGCCCAACACCTGCTCTGGTCTACAGCTAGTGACTCCAGGACTCGATGGAACACGAAAGGTATGATTCTATCCTGATACGCAGTCAGATCAGAGATGCAGAGATGAGTCTTACCTTCTAATTTTTGCACTAAGCTACATGAGTTGTTCTTCAAGCTTAATGACGAACTTGCGAAATATTGATAGGTATGCTCCAATCGAATGCCAACTCATCCCGATCTGAAGAGCGATGCTAGTGTGAACGATGCTAGGGCTGATGGAGCTCAGAGCTGAGGGGGTAGACATCCACGTGCAAGAATATAAAATCAGAAAACAGATGAGATCTCATAAGCCATCACTCCATCTATAGATATCTGCCGGTCTGGGCTTTGCTAACTGAGTCCGCGTATTATTATCACATGGAAATGCGTCACAATCATCCCTTTCAACCAGAGATGCACATTGAAATCTTCTTTCCTTGATTTCAAGATCTTTACGAGATAGCCTCCGGGAAGCAACAGCTCACCAACTCCGTTTAAATGCGATGCGACCCGCATCCCAGGGTTAGGGTTGTTAATATACTCACTGCGCCAAGGATAAAATCGCAGAGCACCAAACGTTGAACCTAAGCCAGCACATACCCTCCGCGCACCCGCGCACGCATCATAATTCGTAGTGATCGAAATATATGTATTTTTTATAGCATATACAGAACCTGAGGAGCATGTCGGAGAAAAATTCTTCCTCCAGAACACCATCACAACGGTCCGGTCCGGGGGTCCGGATAAAGATGCAAAGTCCTTTAAGCACTCAATTATTTCAGGCTATAACATTAACTCTTGATCATCACACACATATGTTTGTTGTCTTGACGCGCTGGCCATGCGGCTTGTTTAGTGGTATGGGGGAAACAAATGTGCGAGTGATTATCTGTGATCAAGAGATCGCACTAAGCTGCCACGTCGATGAGGGGGAAAGTGTCTTGTGTAAAAAAAAAAGGGGGGGGGGGGAACAACGAACAGAGTCTTTACTAAATAATAGCTGCAGGCCACTTTATTCTTATGCGTTCCTGATCTAACCCCACGATCCACCTTTCTTTACCCGTGGAAACGCTCGAATCCTACATCTCGATAACTACTGGACCTAATGGCATTTCGAGTGACTTCCTGTGATGTTTGTCTTGAGGCCGGCCGGGCCGGGCTTGTTGTTTACTATCTGGTACAAAGCTGCATATTCCTTTTCCCACTAAATAGCCCTTCGGCTCAATGAGTCCAGCACCGGATACATGTCCGTGTGGACGGGCGACTTATTTTTGTTCGGGATTTTTTTTTTCAAGTACGAAGAACTTTGTTTTGTTTTGTTCTCATAAGAGAGCTAACGATATGTATCTAATGGGATACCGTTTGAAAATTCCCATTCTAGGTTAGGGCGCCTATCAGTTCCTATCGAACCCGGAATGTACGTAATATTCCGAGGTTATGGATACACTTAATCTTATAAATTACCTTATTTTGACTTCAAATACCGTCAAAAGATTAGGAGATCCCAGGAACTTGTGGGGGCGAGTTCAGTAACCATAAGGGGTCATGACACATCACTCGCAACATGTATCAGAGCTACACCGGGATCCATCCCGGCTCAAGATCGATCAACTTTCAGGACTTTTTTGACACTTGAAACAAATCTAGTCAAAATATATTTAGCAGAAATAGTTTCATGCAAATTTTATGGAATTCACCAATGATACCCCGCACTTCAGTTAGTACCCCGCATATATGCGCAGGGACAACACCACCACATGGGGCCACCGCCAATCCTGCAGGAAGTTTTTGTTTCGGTGCCATGCGTTGTTTAAGGCTGTATAATGTTATAGACACAAATATACTACTCCCGTCCGGCGGTAAAAGTTCTTTTTATTTAGAGTGAGCCCCGCCTCAAAAAGTCCATCCGTAAAACATCTATCCACACTCTGTATTCCACACAAAAAGTCACAAAACCACAGAAATGAGTATCGTTGTCACCGGCGCAACCGGCGCTCTAGGCAGTTCCATCATCAAGCACCTACATGCTTTCAACCGAGAGCTCGAGAATCCAAAGCAGATCATTGGCACATCACGCGACCTAAGGAAAATCTCGGATGGGCTCAAAAACTTGAAAGGAGTGGAGTTCCGCTATGCCGACTTCGATGATGATTCAGCCATCCTAGAGGAAGCTTTTGCAGGTGCTGAAAAGGTGTTGCTCATATCGACAGATGTCTTTGATAACGAGAAGAGAATTGTGCAACACAAGAACGCCATCGATGCAGTGAAGAGAGCAGGTGTGGGGATCGTTTACTACACGAGCTCTTATTATGGAGGATACGAAAACAAGAGCGTATCAGAGGTACAGCAATTGCATTTGGAGACCGAGGAGTACATTAAAAGGTTAGAGTTCTAAATCGGTGTTAAGAGATATCTACTAATTGATGAGTTTAAAACTTGATAGATCAGGGATCAACTATGTGATCCTGCGTGAAGGCATCTACGCTGATAGTTTCCCTGTAATGCTTAACTGGACTCCTGACACCACCCGCGTCGTTGTCCCTGCCGACGGCCCCCTATCCTGGATCTCACGAGAAGAACTCGCAGAAGCCAACGCACGGATACTCCTCAGCAACAGCAAAGAGTACCGGAATACTACTGCTCTTTTGACCGGTTCCTCTACTCTCACTCTCCGTCAGATTGCCGAACTCATCACCGAGGTCACTGGAAAACCATTGTCATTCGAGGTGTCAGAGGAGGCGTATGTGCTAGCGGCACTGAAAGCCGGACAGAATGAGAAGATTGTCAGGACTTTTGTGACTATCTATAAAGCGCTTGCAGCGGGCGAGGGCGATATAGTCGACCCGCTATCAGAGATCCTATTGGAGAGGAAACCGATAGCTCCGAGGGAGAAGATAAGAGAGATACTCGAGAAAGGAAGAAAATAAATTCATAACTTTTCTTTTCTCTAAATTTTCTCCCAACAATACTCTATTTGCTATAATTTCCAGCTTGATATCCTGTTTCCGGAACGCTATGCATGTAATCGATAAGTTTTGTAGTTCTTTATCCTGTAATCTCTTTCATTTAGCACCTCGTCTAAGCAGCCATTGCTATCAAGAAAAGCAGGTGTATAATAACTATTCCTTTATTTATTCCCCTGGGGGGTTATATATGAGCCTGGATATTATCTACTTTACAACTACATCTTGCGTTATGAGGTGATAATACATGTAGAGTACGTACCTGTACTTGATGTAGTTTATGCTTGTGATATGAGTAGTCAGTGACTGGATTGGTTTCTCTGTCCATAATATCCTGAATTCTGAAGTTCAAAAAATTGCTTCTTCCTTCATATCATAACTCTGGTGTTCTGTGAAGTGAATACCCGCGGCACCTGCCAAGAGGAGGGGAATCCGTTCACCCCACCTGACTCAGCAACAGAAGAAAGTTCCCCTGCCAAAAAAAAAAAAAAAAACGCTGATACAACATCTATGGAACATCCCACTACTAACCAACGCCCTCAATTGGTCATGAATTGACCGCCCCCCCCGTCTTCCGCCCGCCTGTCACACACGCACATACCCATCTACCTACTTCTCCCCGCTGCCAATCTCCGGTATTACCCCAGACACCCTCACAAACTTTTGTCTGCATCACCAAATGGCGCTGGAGGAGAAGAAGATATGCAACCTTTCCTTTTCAGAGCCTCTTCTTCTCTTACTCGACCATCCTGCGGCGGTTTCTCATCATCAATTGCAATCTCCTATTCCTGCAGGACATTATCTAGCGGGGCAGACGGAGCCGAGTGCTTGCTGAAGAGCAAGTTTGGCGAGTTCTATAAAAGATTCTACTCTGCTGTTAGTGAGGATACAAGGTTGACAAAGAAGGGCGCTGGCAGCGGTGACGGAATCAGGGGAACGGAGTCTGGGGAAGTCAGAGTGACACGCTCGAAGGCTCGGAGAAGGAGGAGGCATAGGTTGGCTTTGATTTACGAAAATGGACTTCAGGGCGCAAGGACGAAAGGACAATTTTCGCCATCACAAATATCGACGCTGCCCCAAAGTAGCAGGGTACCTGAGTACCAGATAACACCCGCACGCCATCCACCGAATAAGCTCAAATCAGCTCGCAAGCCGGACTTAATCTCAAAGGAGGCCGTTCTTAAGATCGAAAGCTCTACTACAAAGTTGACGTCCCGGTTCCTCGAGCATGGTCGTCTGAGCCGAGAGCTGCGGGCAAAAATTAAGCAGCTATCCAAGCAACGACGCCAGATACATATGAATGAGGGTGAAGTTATCGAAAGAAATCCCGAATCAGAGCAAGAAATCGAAGATATCAAGAAGTCCTTAGACGACGAAATGGCCTTGTTGGACAAGACCCTCGTGTACATCTCTACCCACTATTATGATTTACCTGAGTCGGAACCCGAACCTATTTCTTCAGCAGATATCAATCTAGAGCCTTCCCAAAACCAAAACCCTGTTTTGATGCCCTACATGTCCCCCTTCCCAAACTATTCCACAAGTCCTCATAGTATTGCTCTCAATCAATCCCTTTTGCGCTTACTAGGCATCCGCCCTCCTCCTCCGGCGCTCGTTGCAAGGATCTGCTACAACCTACTCAATTCTCCACACCCACCGAACGTACAGACTTACAACATTCTCATTGAAGGGTTTACACGTATTCGCAGCGGATCTCTTGCCCACATCGTATTCCGAAATATGCTTCAAGGAGATCTCGGTCGTAGTGCAAAACCCAACGAGGACACGATGGTCCGCATGATCAATCTTTGTGTCAAGACCGCCGATTGGGAAGGGTATAGACGTATCGCCAAAATAACGAATGAGCGAAATATGGCTCGGTGGTGGGGTTTTGGAAGAAATCGAACTCTTAAGACTAGGGAGCAGAAGAGGAGGGGAAAGCTGACTCTCGAAGCACTGACTCATGGCGCTGCTCGCTTCGGTAAGGCACAACAGGTGAGGGTTTACCTACGTGCCATGTCGAAGGAGTGCCCAGATGATCCGAATCCGAGTATCCCATTGTACACATCAATCATGCGCATGTGGCGGGAAATGAAAGGGTGGGACCAAGGGCTCAATTGTTGGAGGGATATCATGAAGCGAGATAAGGAGTGGAATTGCGACAGAGTAGGTATGCCTGCTGACCTCAGGGCATTCCGCGAAATGTTGAGGTTATGTCGAGACTGTAAGAAGGCGGCGATGCACAAAAAGATACTTCACTTGGCTTTTAATAGAGGATTTGAGGAATCAGAGTTATTGGGCCGCATTGACAAGACCAAAGGGTTGTGGGTTAGAAGCACCAACAAAACGCCACATATTAGGGGTATGAGAAGGATACTCAAGAGGGACGATGTCGGAATTCTTGGCTCGTTGGAGGAAGGATGGGGGGATATGGAGGACTTGGAACCGGCGGGGAATTTTGATGCCTGCAGTGCTGGTTCGCGCTCGGCGGATCGTGTGAACTCTCGTGTCTGGCACGATATCCTATCCCGACGCATGCATGAGATTCAGTATGATAGTTTTGTTGGAAAAAACCTCAAAGACCAACTTAGGGAACACCACCGAAAACGAGAGGAAAGGCAAAGGACACTGAAAGAGAGGTCTGTTGATAATAAACGCAGCAATTCGAGGGAAGGTATTCTGGAGGAGCAAGTTGAATGCGATCCTTCAATTGAGGATGGGGCCCGAAGATGCGGCAAACGATGTGCAAGAGCTCCGAGAAGAATTAGCAAAAAAGTTAACTAGCGACTAAGTCTAAAAGAGAAGTCAGATTTTGGGGAGGAGCCACTCAAGTGTGAGGAGGTAATCTCTAAAGTCGAGAGTGGGAATGCATATTCCTACTGGACCTTGGGAAAAGACGAAGTCTAAGCTAAGATTAGTCAAATTTAAGTAGATTTTCTAAAAAGGTGGGTGCATGGATGTATATATGGCGGTGTTTGTTAGAGGTTTGCATTGGGGACTGGTGGGGGTGTTATTATAAAGCATTTTTAGAAGATGGCTTTTCCTTCTGGTTCCTATTTTTTTGGTTTCGCTTTTTTAATAATTGTATGGCCAATTTTCTTCAGCTGGGGCCAAGCAGGTGGGCAGGAGCTGGTGTTTGAAATGAAGTTATATCCTTATGTGTAATTAGCGCGCGTTGGTCTTGAGAATTTGTCGCCGCAGAGAGGAAGGAGCAAAATCGTATGTTGCTCCAGATCAGTGTGTACTTGCACTGGATATATGGAAGTAATGCAGGGGGGATACGGGTGTAGGTAGCACGAGAAATCGTGCAGTGTGGTCAATGAGGATGTGCATCCTTCTTGGCTATATATGAAGTTCAGTCACGAAGTCTAAACTACATGTAGTTAATTCAGGAAAGGAGATATAGACCGGAATCGGCCAGTTTAGTCAGGAGTTTTCAGTTCACTTGCGAAGTCAGCGGTTATAGATCGAAGTTGGTTTTGACAGATCTGTAGCTGATCCCAATGGCAGCACAGGAGTACGAAAAGAATACATAGAGCTTATATACCTAGGGTTAGTGTCGATGTACCTTATATATCATACAAATCTATACAGTACGTTATATTGATCGTTAAACCCAATACGGTGAGCTATGTTCCTATATTGAGGGGTTGTAGGAACATATCAATGTCGAACTCTGTGTATCATTATATAGCTCTTCTACTCTATAGTGTCAATGTTTTATTAATCTTAGGAAAATATCTACCCTTAATAGCAGGCACCTCTTTATTAACCCGGTTCGGTCACGAAACGTCGTGAGCCAATCAACTTGTAAATGAGTCAGAACTACGCACTTATTATACCAAATCTGCTTATTGGTGGAAATAACCGGAATTGAAAAAAAGTTGGGCCATTTAAAATGTATACCTGTGAGTTAATTCACCCCATTTATTACTGTCGTTGTGGGATCTCGAGGCATCTTGAGGACACAAGTTAACGAGGACAAGGCACTTCGAAGACGCCCCCAAGCCTCGCCTGGAGCATCCTTGTGAATCATGCTACCTGAGACTGAGGCTTAGACTGAGCCTAGCAGTGGTAGTGAGTCCGAGTTAAATGTAGCCAGACATTTTATCCAAGACTATTCTCGTACCGATACCCTCCCTATGGGCAGCTTCCCGCAATAGCTAGCAAGAGCAAGGAGGGTCGAGATGGAACCGGACATGGCTTGGTTACTCAAAGGCTTTAATCTCTCACAGAAATGTGGACCAATAGAGGCGAGAATGGCGAAATTTCAGCTGTGGGGCTGCCATGTGATATAAAGCTCATAAACACTTGTGAGTGGATGTTGAACGGCTCCTCTGTGTTTTCCGCGTAATGTCCTGAACAAGTGTCCTCAACGGTGTCCACTATCGTGTAATTTTCCACCATATACTTGACTGGAGTTGTCTCGGGTGCCCCGGAGTTAACATGTAGTTATGTGAAACCCCTAGATACACCTCGGTACACTTCAGCGAGGGCCTGCAATGGAAACCGAAGAAAAGTAGGAGTCGCAAATCCAAAAAACTAAGGAGCTACACCCGACAACACTATGGCAGATCGTGGTAATTATATAAGTAAGCCTAGATTGTGCTCTGACTTATATAATCACGATTTCAAGCTAAGTCGTTGGTGTGCTGGTTTTATCTCCACTACCACGGTTGGTGCGTCGTAAAGGTGACTACACCCTGCACGGGGGGAGGGGGGGGGGGGGGAAGTTACCACTGGCTGTGAACTCAGCACTTGTAAATAGATTTGGGAGTGGATCATGAAAAAATCAGGAAATGGGTCATGGACTTAATCGACGGCAGAGGTGTCTTCCGAAACAAATGGGTTGAAACATACGCCAGCTGCAGTACCACCAGACTTTAATCATTGTTATACTAAGCTTTGGCTTTCTGATAGATTTGATGCTTTTAGCTACTGATGATCTAAATATTTAGCTATATTAGCGTCAAAAGGTTCGGCGGGGCCGTCGGATGCCCTATGAAAGGCATCATGGAAAATCATCCCAGGGAGGGCACCAAGTAAGTGGGGGAGGGGGAGTTGAAACGATTCTCTCCAATGATTCCTTACTAGAAAAGTATCACTTTGATGTCTTTCTAGATCTATCGAAATGATGAATTCCCCGATGCACCCCTCCTGTGGTAGAGTCTGCGCATATACTACTAATCCAAACTAAATACCCGCCACTGAATTTGCTGTTGGTGATTTTAGGTTGAATGTGCCTCGGATCCGCGGATTATGCGTGGATGGTTTCGTGTAGTGGTAGCTGACCGTGCTATGGTAGTATCTCCAAAAGAAAGGGCAGAGGCGATAAATGGACTTAACTAGCTAAAGTGTCTTGGGGTATAAACGTTGGTTATGTAGAGGCCGTGGATCGATGGGAATATTTAATGCTAATTTCTTTTGAGCTGTAGGCTTACGTACATGTATTTTACAAAGCCACATATACCGGTAAATGGTTACATAATGTATCATTTTCTATTTAAGTGCAAAAATCATGACGCATGACGTATTGCCGCAACATATGGCTCGAGAAGCTATGGAGAGTAGGTGTGTAAACTTCGGCGTTTGCAGCCAATCAGTCTACAGAATTTTGTCTGAAGTTGACACACCCACCCCCTACGCCTTCTCGCGCCATACAAGTACATAATAAATAGTATGGTAAGAGCCTTCAGCACAGTACAGATTTTGTAGGTCCATTAGTAGTCTTTCTGATATTTGCAGTACTTCCCCGACCCCTTTTGAAAGCTACTTGTAGCTCTTATGTACAAGTATATATAGCTGTCTGGCCTAGCCGAGCGTCCTAACATATAGTGCAATTTTTAACAAATATAGAGTATGAATAACGGCTGGAACCGCTACGTTATATACATGCAGTACTACAGATTTTGGTGATGAATACCAAGTTAAACCGCCATGGTAGAAAGAATACAGTGTACTGATTTACACCGTACTCTTGCTGCCTTGCTATAGCTAGCGCACCGACGGGAATATCGTAGCGAATCCACACCCTTTTTGATACTATAGGCTACTTGCCTCTCCTATTAATTCTTATAGCTTCACTAGGCAATCCTGCCGAAACCTTAACTTAAGATACCCGCATGAAGGGATATCTCGAGTTCTCTAATGGAGATGTAACTTTGCTTAACTTTACAAGAATATTTCTAGAAAAGCCGTATCGAGTCGTCTGCCTGCTTACGCGGTGCACTCATAAAATACATGTACAACTAGTATGTCGTTTACCCCAGACTCAGGCGCGGCTTCGGCTATTCTTAGATTTCTAAAACAAAATTTTAGTCATGAATATTTATATAATTATAAGCCTTGGTTCAACGATATGTACGACTATCAGGGCAACATACATGCATGTTTGTCTAAGCCATTATATAGATTATATGCCAGAATGGTAGCAACAAAGGAAATAATCTCATCAACTAAGGGAGCGTTTTAAAAAATCAGTAACCCAAACGTTCGCTAGTAAGAATCATGATCTATCACTCAGCATCACCGCACGGACCCAGCCTTGAGCCGCGAGTGATGGGGTGTGTTCGTGGCTGGGGAAACTGGGACGCGGGAGTAGCGTTGCCCCTATTCCTGGGGGCGAGACTACCTACGACCATGAGAGGGGCTACAGTGTCAAATGGGCGTCTAGGATGGTATTTTCATAAAGGGAGGATAGTGTTTCAACATACCTTAGCTCCCGCGTCCTTCATTATCTCCACCTTCAGTCCAGTCGATCCACCGCCGCCGCACCCTCTAGATTGTAATTTGGAGCCTTTCCTTAACTAAGTATATGTAGGTATCCTTCCCGTCTAGAGAGCTGACACATGACACATGAGTGATCACGCATGACTGTCATAGAAAAAAAAACTTGGCTACTTATGTCAATAACAACCGATCGCGGGCCCATGGGGAGGAGGAGCAGAAGTCTGTGCGTGCGTACGTGAAACCGTGGGTGACATCGAGATGACCAACTATTCCTGGTGCCGAGACATCCGAGTGAGGGGGAGGAGAGGAGGATCCGGACAAGACATAGGATCCTGTAATTGTGTGGTTTTGGTGTTTGTTCATTAAGTGCTAAAAGATTAAAGTCGAGACACCATGATTGCTCTTTGAATTTCTGCAATCATACATCATACATGGGGTTTTTAGGTAATGGATTGGTGGGGTTTTATTTATTTATTCGAGGTGGTCCTGCGTGGGGAATTAATTGCACTTATCACCCTCAGCCTTGGTTGATCGGCAGGTGTGGCTTTTGCTAGGTAGTCGAGGTGGGTTGGGGGCCTAAAGATAGAAGGAGCGGGAAGTGAGAACTGTGGCATATCATATGGATATGTATCTTTTTTACTCCCTTGCTCACTCGACATTACCATTTGTTTGATAATTTCAGGGTTGGTTGATCTTATGGGGCGTTGTGGCTTAAGTTAAGAAGATCTAACCGTATGTATTTAATAATTAATGTTCCAATCTGGGAAATTTATTATAATAACCAAAACCAAGTTATGGAAACAGCAAAAGTCACTTTGAATCCTTAAAAGAATCCCTAAAAGAATTCCGATCCTACAAGTTTGTGTTGCGGCAAGCGCGGTTCAAGAATATCAGCTAGGGCTGGCGGCGACCTTTCACCCTTTCAATGCGCATGTACCACATAGGAAGCAGCGAGTGAGCACCGTGTTGAGGCTGGGGGGCTGCTTTCTGCCGAGAACAAGTGTGTGAATGAATGAATGAGTGAATGAGTGACCGGGAATGACGCGTGGCTCGTTCCAAAAACAACATTTTACTTCTCGTTTTTTTTTTTTTTTTCCCTTCCTTCCATCTTCCACCATCCCCACTTACATAAGCCTCTTTTTTCGCTCTCTCCCCAGTGCGCTTCTCTTCTCTTCCCTTACACCCCCCCCCTCCCTCCCCCCCCCCCACAGATTTCCTCGCCTAGCCTGATGGGGTTTCTAGTCAGCCCATCCATACAATACACGTCCACACACACCCTCGCACTCGGCATTTCAGGGTTTCGCTCGCTCTCTCTCACTCGAAGCATCATCTCTCACTCTTCTTTCTTCCCTCCCTCTTCTTCACCCTCCCTCACTCACCTTCTTTGCGCATTCTAAAAATTCAAAATTCTATGCTCTCCACCCCCCAACCGAACTAATCCATCTTACTATATTTTATTTTAACCTCCATCCCCTCCTCTCCCCGTTACCATTATCACTCTCTTTTATCTAGACCATACCTAAATACTTCCCCTCCACTCATCCCCCTCCCCCCATCTCATCCGCCCTCCCCACTTCTTCTTCACCAACCCTCACTCACCCTCCAACCACCCGCCCCAACCACAAACCAGTTAGGCACCATGGACTTGGACGACCCAACTCCAAACACCACAACTGCTGCAACCACAACTGCACCCACCATGGACAACACTACCACTGCCATGGATATTGATGTCAAGCCTCAACAAGAACCAACCCTTCCTCTTCCTCAGAATGTTCCTGTTCCTGTCCCCGTTCCTATCTCTCCTCCTCAACCTATGACGGACTCAAATAATCCTGCTCCTCAAGCCCCCTTGCTTGTTACCGCCGCCGAAGAGTCTGCTCCGGCTCCCGTAGCGCCGTTGCCGTCACTATCTCGACCCTCAACACCGAGTGGTGATCCTGCGGCAGACCCTGCGGACACCGCTTATCACTCGCCCACCGCGTCTGAATACGAGCCCGACGAAAACTCACCTCCTCCCCGTCCTCTTATTAGGTCCAAGACCACACCAAAGACCCCGAAGACTCCCAAGAATAAAATTAACCGTGTCGCGACTGGGCGTGTCGAAAAGTCTTCCTCTCCCGGCGGTAGCTCCTCGGTTGGTACCACCACCCTCAAGTGTCCTGTTAGAGGATGTGGCCAAACCTTCACTGGGAGAAACCCCCGCCAGAGTCTGTGGCACCACCTCAAGTACTACGCGACGCGTGGTCTACCCGACAAGGAGGAATTCGAGAAGGCTCACGGAGAAGCTCACTCTCAGATGAAAGAGGAAGCTGGTTAGTTGCCCCTACATCATTGATCATTTTCCCTAGTTCATATACTGATGTCATCTATAGAACCAAAGGGAACTCCTGTCGAGCGTAACCGAATCTCTAGTTCCGATTACCGCAAGAAGAATCCCGAGCGGGCCAAAACCTCTGCAAGGCTCTCAAACTTCCGCGCCCGCGCCAGGAAAAAGGGACTCACCAGTGAGAAAGAGATTGAAGAGAAGGTCAATATGTGGGAGAAGGAGTGGCAAGAAAAGCAGGCCAAGGAAGCCAGCGAGGTATATTTAAATTTACAGTTCTCCATCATCTATTTACTCACTGACAAAATATAGTATTTCTCTGGAATCCTTCTCTCTGCCTTCGAGTAGCCCGCTAAACTGCAAGCAAAAAAAAAAAAAAAAAGAAACCTCCGATGAAAGAATGAGTCATCGAAGAATCAGTAATAATCTCCTTCAAGGCTTCGTTTCACATCGTCAGGGACTGGTTGTAAATACTTTGGAGTACTGTGTTTTTTTCTGTTCTCTTTTTGTCATTATTTCTTTTTTTTTTTTTTCCTCCCCCTTTTTCTTTCTTTTTGCTCGTGCGTTCCTCCAACGCAATTACACTACATACGTGTATCTGATCATCATCGCAATAACGATCTCTGTCTCTCGTTTTATTCCTCTTCTACTTTCTTGTCTTCTTTTATCTTTTTTCTATTCTTCTCATTCTTTTTCTATTGTTCGAGTTCTACGTATACAGTGGCCAGCACACAGTACTACCGCACTCTCATTTTAGACAAACTTCTCGGAGGTAAATTTTTGGAAAGATATTGAGACTTGATTCATCATATGTTTTCATCTGTCCTTTCCACTTCCTCTTTCCACTTAACCATTTTTATGAGAGGGGGCAGAGGGGCGGAGGATTTGGAGGAGTAACGGGGTAGGGTATCTCCAGCCTTCCCTCTAGTTTTGCTATGGGTTTTTGTCTTTATTTTTCCTTGGAGAAGAGATTTTGATTGGAGGTCGTTGGGGGTCGGGGGTTGTTTCCGGAGTGGCGGCGGGGTCGGGGTGAGAGGGGAGGTTATTTAGGTGGTGGCGGTGGAGAAACGACATTGATATATCATGAACTCTAATGGAGAATTATGAAGAATGAAGTCCATTAGAATTTATGCAAACATCATGAAAAACAAGGGGATGATGGGTGACTTGACTATGCAGTTTCGTTTGCCTAGTCCGAGTATGAAACCATGACGCGAGTATGGAGCTGTGATCCGGGTGGACATGGAAAATCACTCGAGTGGGTGATCGCGTATGAAGCAGCCGAGTGATAGGGATTGAAAATGGTTTTTTACGCACTTCGGAAGGGAGAAGGGATTAGGTGGTGGGTGAGTAGGATATGTGGTTACTCCCTTTTCTTTGTTCGTGTCTTTGTCCGCTGGGTGCAGGTGAATGTGGTTTCTGTTTTTTGTTTTTTTGTTTTTCTTTTGCTGCGTGGTGGTTGAGCCGCATTACTGCTAGCCCAATGTTTCATCTGACAAAGATGTGTACTTGCACGAGTAAACGAACTTGTTATCAAAAGGAAGTTAAGTAGGTTGTGTTATCTTCTATCGTGATGTTGTTATTATTAGCCGAGCTGTCGATGTGACTAGTACGACTAGTACTGTGAAAGGAGACAGTAGTGAGATAATTTATACATTGATACTCATATGGTTTGACTTTACGGTGCGTGTGGCGTCCTTCGTTCTAGATCTGACTCTGTGCGGATTTAGCAGTAGAAAGGAAGACGCTGGAAAGCAGTCACCCGTAGTCGAGTGATGACGTATGATGACTCTAGTTTAGGGGAAGTGTTGGTGGATTTATAAGCGGGGGCGAAGAGGGGTAGAGGTGTTGAGCACATACATATATATTGGCCAATGCGTTATGGGCTAAAGACTGGCAACAAGGTAATGATGAGAGAGTTTGGTATTAGTATTATATTAGTGCGTGAATATGCGTAGAGCTGTATGATAGGTGTATATGTATAGGAGGTACAGAAATATAGGATTCAATGAAGAATGGGTCGTAGACAGGTGGGAAATATATGGGTATTTCTTAGAAGAATGCAGGTTGAATAACTACTTAGGATACTAACGCACGATATCGAGATTCAGTTTAGAGGCTCGATTCCAGTAGCTCAGAGTGCTTGGGGTCTTAGAATTTCTATATTAACGAACGTCTAAACAAGTTTCTCAATTAGATATAAATACTCTATGGAACTAGTCCATGGATCTTAGTGATCTTATCCCTTAGTCTGCGAATGTTTTTAATGTTTCGAGCTTCTGGGTAGCTGCCCAACAGCACCCACAATGCTGGGTTTTTAACCATGTATACCGCAATTACTGGCTAGATCTTATTGCTCTCAATAATCAGCCCCCAAGTAGCTTTCGTAAACAAACACCACTATGAAATATCAATCAATCAAACAAACACCACACCTCCCCCGCCACATCCGAGTGACCTTCTATGCGCCAAGCCACATGACCTCACCTTGCACCCCCCACCACCTCACTTCAAGACCTCCAACACCAACCATGGCTGCCCCAATCCTACAGACTGCTGCGCACGTCAAGTACATCCAAACACTCGATACGCACTCGGATCGCCTCGACTACCACCTCACCACACACCTCCGTCTCTCCGGCGTCTACTGGGGCCTCACAGCCCTCCATCTCCTCAACCACCCCACAGCCCTCCCCCGCGATGCAACTATCTCCTTCGTCCTCTCCTGCCAGAACACTTCTGGCGGCTTTGGTGCCTCTCCGAACCATGACCCTCACATTCTATACACCCTCTCTGCTGTGCAGATCCTCGCAACTATCGACGCCCTAGACGCCATCGATGTCTCGAAAACTGTAGCTTACATCGCTGGCCTCCAGACCCCGGACGGCTGTTTTACAGGCGATGAGTGGGGTGAGAAGGATACACGCTTTATATACTGCGCGTTGAACGCGCTCAGCCTGCTCAGACGTCTTGACGCCGTCGACGTTGAGGCCGCCCTCCAGTACATCATGCGATGCCGCAATCCCGACGGGGGCTTCGGTATGGCGCCGCAAGCCGAGTCCCATTCTGGCCAGATCTTCACGTGCCTCGGCGCACTGAGGATTGGGGGTGCTCTGTCACGGCTGATGAGCGAGGACGACATCAACGTTCTTGGGGACTGGCTTTGCGAGCGGCAGCTCCCGAACGGGGGGTTGAACGGGCGGCCAGAGAAGCTGGAGGATGTGTGCTATTCGTGGTGGGTTGTGAGTAGTTTGGCGATGATTGGGAGGGTTGGGTGGATTGATGGGGGCGCGTTGGTGAAGTTTATATTGGGGTGCCAGGATGTGGAGGGAGGTGGGTTTGCGGATAGGAGTGGGGATGTGGCGGATGTGTTCCATACAGTGTTTGGAGTCGCTGGACTGAGTCTTCTGGGGTATGAAGGGTTGAAAGAAGTCGACCCGGTTTACTGTATGCCAAGAGAGGTGACGAGGAAAATCCTGGGGGAGTAGATGGCCTTATGTAGCTAGTATCAATAAATCCACTCGTTAGCATTAGCCCCCCCTTCACACATGAACTCACACACATAACCAGCGGTTCTTGCAACAACCCAACCGCAAGTCACCCCAAATCCGAACCCAAATCCAATCTGTTAGGCCCTTCAGACATCCAAACACACTTACAATAACCCCATCAAGGCTTATCGCTATAAAAACATCCCCTCCACAATACGCCTAATTCCAAAAATAGCTACTATTCGTGGTTCACCGTGCTATAGCTATAACTATAGCCACTCAAGTCGCACACGATGCCATCGGTCTCTATCGGTCTCCAAGATCTATGATTCCCAACGCATAAGCCTCCCATCCATGCTATTCGCCAAAATGCAGTTACGGATATAGGGACTGGCGACCTCAGAGCCTGGTATGGTGTGGATCCACGGATCCTGGTTTCGCAACTCTTTTATTAACTGGGGTGCAGCATTGATGTAGGGGAAACCTAACCCTATATGGGCCTTTTATATTACTAGATGAGCTATTAATGAAGTTGGCGGCTGCTGAGGCTGCATGTGTAGTAGGTGTAGAGGTGTGTCTATACGAGGAAGGAGTGGAGAATGTGTGCAGTGTAGCGTGTGGTTTGGGTAGCGTGTATTATTATATCATGCCTCCTCAAGCTCGGGGCTTTGGTTGATAGAGGGTTCCCGTTGAAGTCTGTGATCACTGGAATGATCGCTGAACTTAATTGAGGAAGAAGCTCCGTAGGAGAAATAAAACAATAGGCTTCGTTACATCACCTATAGGGCCAGTCTTGATTGCCAAAGACCTCATTGTTCTGCAACTTCCCGTGGTAAAGATATATTATGTAACCACGTCAATGACCGTAATTACAACTCTTCTGGAAAACCGGGTAGCGCAGTCGAAAAAAAAAAGGTCTGCTGGTGGTTTTTCAGGAAAGGGATAGCTGGAAAGTTTATTTTGAGCACTAACCAGATACGTAAATCTACTAATTGGCGGTGCCGGGGTTACAATTTGACGAAGGGTTTTATTAGATAAGTTATCTAAGTATGTTGCTAGTTGTTGGTTGTTCGAGGGTTAGGGCTCCGTCGTCTTGCGGGGTGGGCGGGTTGCTGGGCGGGCGGCGGTCTTGTGTCGCTTGCGGTCATAGAGCTATCAAAATCGTACCCATATAAATGTCGGGGAAGACTTTTTTCAGTAATAGAAACTCCCCAGCCCTCTGCCTAAAAGTACAACATCCGCTCTCTTTGTTATTTATCGGTAAGAGAAACCCAGGCTTAAGCTGAACGTTAAAAAAAGGCGAAAGAGGTGTACTAGAACTCTAAAGTCTGGCACTCACATGGGCGTATATTTGGGACAATCTCGTTGAGGAGAGTTTTATGCTCCCTGGGCCATGCCTTGCAGCTACATGTTGATTATTTCCTTTGGTAAATCAACTAATTTATAAAGCTCACACTAAAGCCCTTCCCGGCTACACAATCAGTGCAAAGGGCTGGAATTGGGCTGTGTCAGGAGATCCGTCATAGTAGTGAGAGAGTTCGGGGCTGCATGTATCTCGAGCCTTATGTTGTGCTAGATGGTTCCCTATTCATAATAGGCCAGTATTTAGATCTTAAAGTTTCCTCTTAGGATATAGAGTTCCTGGGAAGTATGGTAGTCTCTAGTCGCCGATCGGACCTACCAAGAGACCAAACCTTGGGTTAAAGGTTGGAAACAGAGGTCTATGATAAGCTAAATATAGGGTGGTTGTAGTAGGTCGATTCATAGCGGAGTGGGAGCATCGTATTTTAAGTAAACTGAGTTGATACGATTTACATGCACCATGAGTGGAACTGTGCAGAAAAAGTGCAATTCTTGCTTCCAAGTCCGGTGAGATACCCTTGCAGAAAGCTTGTCCCTCCCTTCTACTTGTCTACTTGTAGTACTAAACCTCTGGGGTTGTAGCCGCCGTGCTAATAAACCCCCTAACTAAGTAGATGTCGCCTTCTGTACTAGCTGGTCGCGGCAAAGATGAAATGTGAGTGAAGGGATGCCCGGTGGGAATAATGGCAGGATAATCGTCAGTGTTGGTGGTGGCTAGCGGAGAGATATAGTGGAGAGTGGTAGTGGGCGGATTAGTGGTTGGTGAAGTGGCTTGGTTGGGAGGGGTGAATGTCAGTGGGGGAGAGCGGCATAGCAAATTAAAGCTGCATACACATAATCAAGTTATCAATCAATCAACGCCGGTTTGGCCCATTACATGTCACTCGAGTGAAATAGCTCTTGCCGCCATGTTTCAGCTACATCGCCTGAGCAACTACGAATCTACAAGTTGAGAACAAGTGGCGAGCAGAGTTCGTGCAGAGCTCGCCTGATAGAGGTCTTCTGGTCCTCTGGTGGTGTGGCAATCCATCCTTGGGTAAGATGTGGTTGGTAGGTGGTCCTAGTGTGTGCAAGGTATGGTGGGCTGCCTTTTTTATGTCAAGACGTAGTTTAAGAGAGGGTGTCGTTGGTAATACTTTAGAGATCGGCTGGCTGCCTGGCGCGAGTGAGTATCCATGATCCACATGTAGTTGTTACTGGTGCGGCCGAAATATAATTGAGATTAATTAACACATACTACTTGGTAGTAGATCTTAGTGTTTATTTGAGTTTTGTAAGAGAAAGCTGGTGTATGTAATCTTTGATATCTCTTGGAAGAGGGGACGGCGGGCAGACCTTAGAAAGAATGGTGGAATTGGCGAGTGAGATAACTATTAAAGTAATTAGGGTGGTCCCTGTCTACGTGGTTATAAAGGCACCCTGTATTTGGTTATCTCTTCCGCTGGTGATTAGATAATACTGCCAACTTTTGAGGGGCCACCTCCGCTACCGTGATAACCAGAACCAGCTCTCAGAGGGAATTTTGGGTGCACGGTGCACTCTGCCCCCTTAATGTTGGCAGCTTCACCATCAAAAGGGATAGAGGGTTTCCCAGGTAATAAATCTTTTATACTAATCTAGAGGGCATCTGTTACCAGGTTATTAAAGATTTTTAGTGAGTGTAAATGCCCTGTAAACCATCAGTTTTTGACTTACCTTTAGGTTTTAAAACATAACTTGTATACACCCCCCTCTTCTGTGGTTAATGATGCTACAGACCGATATCTCAGGCGCCGAGACTTTCAAGACGTATTACTCTCTACGCATTTTTGTATAGTTCTGATAATATCAGATCCTCCCGAAACATCTTGGGGTTTCAAATAAGTTGCTTCAAGTATTCAAGTCTGATGACTCAAATAACCATGAGCATTTGTTGTATCAAGATGAAGTGCTGTACAGTGCTGGACCTTTCAAACCACCAAGAGAGATGCGATATATAGCTCACTCATATCAGCAAGCCTTACCAATAATCAACCCGGTCGGTAATCCCAATACGCCTAAGATATAAAATTCAGTGCCTTCCACACACCTCTCAAACCCTCCACTATGCTCAATAAGCTCTGTGGCCTTTACCACAAACTAAAACCTACCACCTCTGCCCTTGTCCAGGAGCTTCTAGAAAAAGTCGACACAAATCGACTACTCTACCAAGAGAACCAACATCTACTCCTTGCTCTACTAAACACCTACCGCCGCGAGATCCTGGAAAAATTTGAAGATCTCAAAACCAACTTCATGGAGGCAGCTTCTCCTCCACATGCGGCGGGGGGAGCAGACCTATCAGATCAGATTTCGGATGTTATACCCGTCCTCAAAAAGCTACAGACAATCGCAGATTCCCAGGAAACGGTATCCTTCCTGTATCCTCATATTCAACAAAATTACCTCGGTGAAATCTCGAAGCTTGTTTCAGGCTTTACCAACAGCGCCGAGAAGCTACATAGGCGCTGCAAGAACGAGCATGATTCACTGGCCCCCGCGTGCATAGAGTGGTATACTGAGAAGGCTGGCAATGTTTGCGCTGAAACGTTGCGCCCACGAGAGCTGACTTTCCGACTACACGGGCTCCCACGGGTACTGAATGATATATGCCGCTTATCTCGGTGTTTGAGCGAGAGATGCATGCATATAATCGTCCAAAATGAGAACCAGGAGATGATTTCCGTGGCGGTTGTGCATCCCGAGGGTAGCTGGGATGATTTGAGGAGGTATATGTTTGCGGCAATCAAGTTGGTAACCTTAATTGATGGTGAAATATTTGGCTTGATTACCACGGCAGTGGTAAGGGAGAAGTGGACTGATAGGATCATCGATGAAGAATCATGGGAAAAGGGGTGGATGGATGTGTCTGAGGTGGATGTGATTTGGTCGGTTGTTGAAGACAATTATGGCGAGTATTCTCCGATTTCTGACAGCTCTACGAGGAGGAGCATCCCAACCACGGACCAAGGTAGTACTAATAGCAGGGACATGTGGGGTATTCCCTATGAAACCTCCCCCGAGAGCGAGAATCAGTCTACTACACCGGTCATCGGTAGTATACGTACCAGGACTGGGCCCTCTCCTCCTTCATCTTATGCTTCGAATAGCTCCTCCGAGACTATCCCTGGTATACTCAAGTCTAGAGGCTCGAAAACCAGCAAGAGCAACAGCGGCGGTACCACTGTTCGATTCTCCGGCACAACACCTCCATCTGAGAATACCCAAGAACGAGGTAGTCATAATCACCTCCGCCGGCGTATTGGTACCTCATCCCTACGAGGTCCCAGCTTTATTTCCCCAATGAAAGATGACATGAAGTCTCAGACGGCCATAGTAACTCATCCGTTCCTTAAGCGTGGGGCTGGTGCGAATAGGAAGTCGATGCCGGCACTTAGATAGGTGAGTGTTTTGAAAGGGAGCAGTTGATTATATATGACAGAAGAAAATTTCCTTGAAAAGTAAACAGGCGAAACCTGTTTAGTCTTATCGTTAGCAATATTATAACATTGGTATTAATACTTTCCAAGTGCTAGTATCTGAAACCCCTGTGAAATCACTCATGATCATTGACCCCTCCTCGAGCTCCGCCACCTGTGGCATGCCCCCCTGCTCGTTCCAACGGCGCCTAAAAGCAGCGATGAGTGTTCCCCTCTCCTCTCATGATTGACTTTTCGTTATTCGGATCACGAGGTCCCATCCCCGAAATTTACTATCAAGCTCTCACGAAATCACCTCCGCTACCCCCCCCCCCCCGCGCCCCACCTCCAGGGAAGTCCCCATTATTCTGCAAGCACCTTTTGTTCACAAGTACCAAAGTACCCCTCTTCTCTTCCCCCCCTCCTCTACTGTGATGTCACTGTCTCATTCTCCCACCTTCTTTGGTGATGCTTGATCCAGGTGAAAATCCTTCAGGTGAGGTTGCGCCATGGGCGGTGATCACACACATAGAGGTTGTCTCGGGAAAAGAATCCCGCACGTGCTCATAGGATGAATGGTCCAGGTGACACGTGCTGACGCCCATACGAAAATCCCTGGAGGGGCTGTCCCTGCCTGTTGTCAGATAAGGCGGGTCTGGCTCTACCGGGTATAGAATCAAAGATCAAAGGGCGGTTTTCAAATGTCTTGAAACATGGGGAATCTCCTTGTATGGACGGTTCCATCAAGGGCTTGAATTAGGTTGATCAGGCCCCCACTGTCTAGATGGAGATGTTGATAACGCGCATAAGTCGAAACTGAAATAACATATGGGAATCGAGACTCCACTTTCGCAACAACGAAGCTCTAGCCAGCCAGTAGTGCCCGCTGCTTCCGCCACGACTTTTCCCTAGATCAGGAGTGCCTTACATGCCATACCAAACAGAGGAGGACTTATGTTGGATGTGACGGATCATCACAAGGGTCTCTTCTAAAAGCAGAGTTGTTGATGCTGGATAGTGCTGAAAAAGAAAAAATAGTGATCAAAAAAAAAGAAAATAAACATGCCCTCCAAGGTAAGGTTACCTGCATGAATGTTAGGAATAAGTCGGGATGAACTCCTCAGGAAATTAAGATTGTTTGTATCTTATAAGGGAGGGTTTGTCGTCGCGAGAATGGGCTAACAAAAATAATTTCTCAATACCCCAAAAAAAAAAAAAAAAAAAAAAGTCAACACCCGAAACTATGACGTCGGTCCCGTTTTCCCGGTCCCGCTCTCGTGGTTTGATCCAAGGTTTCCAAGACTAAATGCGGTTTGGTTGTCAACAAAGGATTGCCTGGTATCCGGATAGGAAAGCTACAGACTTAGCTTACCCAGATTGAATAGACGGTTCGTTGCAGTCCCGATAATTTTCCTCCCACGCACACCCCGAATATGGTTGTAGTAGTTAAATATTAATACGATTGTAAATCTATGGGTATCTACAAAACTAGAAAAAAGCATCTACGAGTGACGCCCCATGAACCACAACACTGCGTGCAAGCGAACATATCAAAAATCCTAAAGTTTTTTCTCTATTCCTAACCATGCATACGCTAGAGAGGAGTAAAAGAATTCGACCAAAGGAAGTAATAAAGACGCAAAAAAAAAACGCTTAAACAAACAATCAGACAATAGACAATACAAACTTGAAATGACCCGCCCCCCAATACATAAGAAAAAGCGGATATACATGAATAGAGGTAGTTAACTTGATATGATTGCAACAAGAACAGAAGGAAAATAAAATCCAATATGACAACACAACACCGAGTCCAGTCCAATACATAATGGTGACAGCAAAAGTAAAAAGTAGAGTATGTGTATATCAGCAAAAACCCCATAATAACCCCCGTACAAGACAGATAAAATATGAGGATATGTACACCAAAACCCCAAACAAAAGTAAGCAGGTACTCCATGATTCTCCCTTTCCCAAGCATGAAATATGTAAAGATAAGGAAAAATAAAGACAACACTAGCTAGTTAGGAGCGATGATAACCCCCAAACTAAACTACACACTATCAATGCACACCTACATGGCTCAACACAGAAAAAAGATGAGCCCTATTTTTTCCTTCTAAAAGGAAAGCGCAGAAAGAGCAGAACAGCCACCGATGAAAGGAAGGAAGGAAAGCATGCCCAGACCCGACCAAAAAACAAAAACAAAGGGAATATGAAAAAGGATAGTGTGAATATCAAAAGAGCGTGGTATGAATACAGTAGAAGAATGAGAGGTACTAAAGAAAAGCCCGAAAGGAAAGTAGAAAAATTGAAGCAACGCCTTACGTCCAAGAAAGGAGAGTATTGATACAACCCATCCTAGGGTGTCACCGCCCAATACCGTGCCAACTTATATCACCAGAGTCTCACCCCACTCCTAAGTTGCCATAGTCCCGGTTCCTTCAACTAGGATATCGTCCTTCCTCGCCCGCTCCTCGCCATCGTGTATCTTCTTTAGCCAGTTCCCCTCCTTCTCCCTACGTTGTGCCCGCTTCCGTACTAACCGCTCTACCGCCGTCTCGATCGCGTCTAAATGCACGCTTAGTGGGATGCTTGCAATGTCGTCGTCACGACCTCTCTTTCCCTTCCCGTTGCCACCACTGGATATTAATAGTGGCTCCGCGACTCTTCGTCGTAGGTTCTCGAGATCGGCAGTCATACGATCAAGCTCCAGTACAGTGCTCTCGACGTATCCTCGCGCCTGCTCCTCATAACTGCCAATTAATGCCAGCAACTCTGCATTTTCGCGGAAGTTTTTCCGCTGGGCAGCGTTGCCGCCAACTTTAGTCCAGAGCGATGAGAGAACAACGGCCTCCTCCTTCTTAATATCGACGACCTCACGGACAATCTCGTCATAGATAGGTTTGTGCTGCTCGGTGAGCTGAGTGAGGGACGTGAAGATTGTTTCGCCGTCAGCGACGAGGAGGCGAAGGTTTGACTCGAGGACTTCGGCGGCCTTGTTGAAGGTTTCGGCGACGCGGGCGCGGGTGCGGGGATCGTCAGGCTCATCAGAGTAGTAGTGAGAGGTGGACCGGAAGAACGATGTGGGTGTTAGAAGACGGTATAGGAATGGACGGTGTTGGGATTCGCGCTTAATCATTGATAGCTCACGGAGAGCGTATTGATTTATAGATAGCAACCTAATGGGTGTTACTCAATGTCAACTTTCTGTCTCCATTTTGGTCTTTTTTTTTTTTTTTTTTGCCTTTCTTTATTATGGCATTTCTTCTAAAATTCAAAGGAAGAGATCCGTACTGATCTAGAACTCCACCGACTTTGCTCCCAAATCCTTGTAGTGCCCGGACATTTCCTTTGGCATCCCGGGCAAATACGTCTAGCCGCTCGGCTAGTGTTTCTTTACATTTCAATTCGGAATAGCGCACTACGGTTGACAAGTCGCTCACAGCCATTTCGCTTTGTTTCATGACGCGCGCCAGAGCACTTCCTCCGGCGGCGGAGTCGACAATCTTCTCGAACGAGGACTCTATATTCATCAGTGTTGGGAAGTCGGCGTAGCTTGCGCGAGTGCCCGGTCCCCCAGAGTAAGTAATATTCCAAGTGTTTTCACCCCATGTTTCGGCAGACGAGGAAGAGAAGTTATTGACTAATGTTGAAAGCATGAGGCCAAAAAACCCGAGTATCATTATCGCCACAAAGGGGCGTTTCGCATAGCGCAGCAGTGAGTCTATCTGGGAGGCGAATTCATTGACGTAGACGGAAGCTATGGACTCTTCTTTGCGAGGGGTTGAGAAGTTGGAAGAAGGGGGAGGTGGGGGTGAATGGTGGGAAGATTCTGCTGTATGAATTGGATCTGTAAGTTCGGGGATCACCATGTTAATGTCCCGAACAAGGGAAACAGGAAGGGGCAATATTGCAACGTGGGGAATAGTCCACACCAAGAACATCACTGGTGGGAGAAGTAGAAAGGGAGGAAATTTGACATTTCAAGCAGGACACAGTGCACGTTTTTTTTTTTTGAATCATTCAATGAGTATGGAAATTTCTTACCAAACCTCCAGCCTCTCCCTCTCCCCTCAAACTCCCTCGCAAAGCTTGGGATCCCGCTACACGAACTTCCACCTACGGAAACCTCACTAGAAGAACTTCTATAATGTGGATTTAGTCCATTTAGTACAGCACTTCCACTTGGTCTTTGCGGTGGCGGCAGACTGCCATGGTTAGAAAAGCGACTGTCATACATCATGCCCTGTTGCTGCTGCTGTCCTGCATGCGATCTATGTATTTGATTCTGTTGAATCGGCTGCTCCTGATAATGCCCAACCTCACTATAACGCCGTCCAGGAAGATTATTAACAAAATCCTCCTTCAGCGGAGTTCTCTGGTGCTGTTGGGGTGATGACGGGTGACCAGGGTAAGGATAGTACTGCAGAAGCTGTGGCGTGATTGGGAACGGCAAATCAGCGTTCGGCCGAAATCCACCGCCACCGTTCTGTAAATTCCCCCCATTATTGTAGATTTCCCTCCTCTGCTCGCGCTGCCACTGTCGGTGTCTGTCAGCAGGCGAGATCGGATCATACCCCGACAACATCTCAAACGACTGCTCCGATGTCCCCGCTGTGGAAGTGGCACGAGTTGAGGACGCAAATGAGGATGGAGGTAATGTTGGCGGCGGTGTATTGGAATCTGTGGTTGGGGCTGGTGTGTGCGATGGCTCTGATCGTGGTTCAGGGGACATCGAGTCGCGCGCTGGTGAAACGTGTCGTGAGGGCGAAAGTCGAGGTACGGATGGCTGGAGCTCACGTTCGGGCGAAAGCCTGTCTTCGAATATGGAGTTGCGCTCGGGTGAAAGGCGCGATAGTCTTGAAGCGTCGGACATGATATGGTCGCTTATGTTCTCAGATGTGATGCGCATTTGAGGGTTGTTGTTGCCGTTGTGGTTTTGGTTTTGGGTTTGGTTGAGTTGTTGCTGGTAGGCGATGTGGTCTTCCAGTGAGACACGATCTGGATCCTCGCGCAAAGGTTGTATGTTGGCGATGGGTAGTCCGTCGCCGTCGCCGTTCATTGCGCTTTCCTGACTACACTGTGAGAGATTCCTTTTCTTTTTTCCTTCCTTGTCTTTCTGGTACCTTGACGCCGCAAAGCTTAAGTTTATCGAGCGACAGAGAGACGATGTTCCTTGCAGAGACGATGATGCTGATGTCGATGTTGGGGCGATGATAAGATACCGGAGGGAAAGGGTGTTAGTAGTGGGTTGGTGGTAGTGGTGGTGGTGGGGAGTGAGAAAGGGGGGGGGGTGTGGTTTCGAATGTATGTAAGTAACTCTAGCTGGTATCCATCATCCTCCTATGGCAAAGGTACCCCGCCCTTCTCTGAAGTCTGGATGAGCTGTCCACTTATTGGCTGGGGTGGGGAACGTCGGTGCGGTATCTGTGTACCGTTTTGGGAACAATTACTGGTGTGCTTGTTCCAGATGAGTTGTGCGCATCGATGTGAGCTCACATTCCGAACATTTCTAACCAATAGGAATCAGGCGCACGAACCACTCGTTGGTCTGATTATCGCGGCCAGCCGATTATTGGCATGTATGGATGGTATGGGGATTTCTTTGAAAGAGCTCCTTGCTGGCCCGGGGCAGCTTCTCTCCCATACCTACTAGAATAGCGATTGCAACCTTTTGGCCTTCTGGGAGGAGGGAAAAAAAAAAAAAAAAAAAGATAAGGTTAATATTATAGCTGCACCATGGGCCAGAGATGGTGAAAGAAAAGAAACAAAAAAAAGCAAGTGCAAACCTTGAACATACTCAAGATGAGAGCGTCATACAGCGGAGGAGCAGGGTAAAATTATCTGCCTACTTATCTACATACCTTCTATACCGTAAACTTCTTTCCCAACGGCGATGCTATTATTGACTACAGCCGATAGGCGAACACTATCGGACTGTTATCGATCTACACAGCTCTGCAAAGGATTGGTCGTGGAAACCTCCCATAAATAAGGTGAGCCGCGATACTTACATACCTTACGTCCGGGGAGTAAAGCGGAGAAGGTAGGTCGAACTCATGCCACTCTTCGCCTATCAGTAAAGCGGCAACTCGTATGGAAGTAGAGCGACGGGTACATGCCGCATAGTAGAGTAGCTACCCCCCTCCCCCAGAATCTACAAAAAAAGCACCCGCTCGCGAGCCTGCAACGAGCGCCTCAAAACCTTACTGGAATCCTAAAACACCAGTCAACCCAAAGATTAGCGATGTTAAAGTTGCTGCTGTACGTGTCGTTTCAACAGTGCAGCATCCGCCCCGCCACACCGTTACTGGTTCGCAGAACTGTGTGGATGCCGTCTTTTCTCTGGGTGCAGCTTTCATTGGGGCAGAAAGCGCTCACGTAAAGGTAATCGGTCATGTGGTCCATAATTTTGTGCTTTATCGTAGCTGTTAGGCAGAAAAATGATTTCCCCTCCCCCCAGAATAAAATGATTATCCGCTGCTTCCCGAGTGAGGTATTGTGATTTCTGGTGAATAAGACCCAGCGGGGACTGATGTGAGACACCATGGCACTGTAAGTGCGTATGTATGTGGAGTCATAACGGGTTCATTAAAGGCAACTGCTGAATAGTCATCAAGGTAGTAAACGGCCAGCCTTGCTTGATCCTCAATGACTTTCTGTAGATAATAAGTCAGCCTAGCCACTGCCTCTGAGGAGGTGCATATACGTACTGAGGATCCCCAATAAGTTATGGGACCGCAAGGGATCTCAATTAGCGATTGAGTGCACGGAGGTCCTGGGGTGACTGTCTACATGTACAGTGTAGGTATGATAAATGGACGGGCTACATGTATGTAGTATGAATATACCATACATGTACATAAGTGTATGGGCTTATCTCCCCATTAAAACCCTAGCTACATGTACTCCATGTATACATTAATAGCGTACTCTATTCTAGCTCGGGGCGACGTAGTTTATGGGACGTACAGCCTTAAAGAAACGTACTCGCATTCTCTTAACCGATATATACATGTAGTCGGCTTTGAATTTAAGCCATTAATTATTAATAATAGTGATCAGCTTGGGACTGAAAAGAGCAGAAGCATATGTAATTATGTAAGGGGCGTCGGCCAAAATTACTACATATGTGTACAACAGATGGAGCTGCACGAATAAGAAAACTGGAAAGTAACTGATCAACAACTCGGTTTGCTGCTTGTATTCGTCGTCAGTCAGTTCGTCACCTATGCGCTCTATCCTAGGGGTGGAGTACTGGTTTAATAAGGTAGGCGGTAGATTCCAGGCAACCAGATTACACAAATGGTTCGTTTAATATCACTACTGAGAAAAACGTAATCCCTCCTCGTAATGATCAATCACTGGGGCTATCGCGGGTAGAGAGGGGTGGAGTAACAACCCCAATCCTGTAGTTGGCAATGATAAAAATACTAATTATCTAAATTCAAGCTATCCATAGAATCTGCATGTACCTACCAGTTGTGCCGTTTAGGGGGTAAATAATATCGTTTTTCGATCTGTAGGTAGGTCCAATTGTAAACCACCTGTTAGTTTTCTAATCATGAAATCTCACTCACTCAAAATCTTAGCGCCTCGAGTAAATTGATTAATTTGTTATTAATGTAATGACCCATTTTCAACCTCAACTATAGTCGCGTTACTCACAATATTGACGTGACATGAAGTGAGTGAAATCAAATAATGGTCCCTACCGCTAGTCAAGCTTAACTGTTTCTGGTAGGACAACTATGTATGTTTGTTTGAACGTCTTTAGCACAACTTGGAGGCATGTATTAGGCTACCACCGCGGTGCCGGCTATTCTAGAATTAACTTCAAGGACTGTTTATAACATTTTATCATCCCAGGCACAAAGGTTCATATTATGTAGGGTGCAGAGTAGTGGAATCAAGAATGGATATGTGAGTTCAAATAAATATCTCTCAACCCTTGGCCGCCATTGCTAACTAATACTGCAGTTTAGTCTATGTACTAAAATCTACTCCACAATGCTCAACCTAAAGCTCGTGCTCATTATGCTCCAAAATATCATTATCTTTACGGTTCCTATGGCCATCATTCTCATCATCCTCGTGGAACTCAAAATGACCACTAAAGTTCATCTCCTCCTCACTAAACACAATCTCACTCGGCTGCTCCTCTCCACCATGCTTCTCCCACCTCCCGAGTGCCAGGATGGCCGTCGCATGCCACACAGCCTTCGCGGTCTTATCTACAAACTCCTTTGCTGTGGCCTTGTCGCCAATCATGAGAGCCTCCGTGATACCAGGGAATGTGACCGCTGCGTAGCCGGTGTCGAGTCCAGGAGCGTAGATTACTTATCACCGATGTGAGTGAATATTCTATCTAAACGGGGCTTGGAGTGCTTACAGTGCTTATAAAACTCCCTCCCAGGTAGTCCGCCCTGACTCACAAAGCCTCTTTCAAACAACTTAAGACGGTTATTGACCGCCCTTATCTTCCAATAAGAATTACGACCCTTTATATGGCGTGCCAATCGCGTGAGCTTCTTTGCAACCTTCGCGAAGCCCACTAGTGAATGGTGCAGCGGACCCAGATCCAGATCAATATCGGATTTTGCGACATGCTCCTTCAGAACCTTGTAGTATTCCCACAGAGACTTTGAATATGTTGCCGCATTTAACGGGAGCAGTGGCTGCTCCACAAGGTTCAGGGCAAGGAGCCCAAGAAACTGCCCAGAGGCGACATGGTGACTGAAGGTGGGATCACCGTAAGTGCTCATCCAGTGAAAGGAATCGTAGTTAGAGTGGTAGTGGTAGACAGGATCGTGCACGGACGATGAGAAACCATAATCAATCTAGGTAACAGTCGTCAGCTTAGATTTCGGCTTCCCTCTCAGTTCCAGGGGTCTTACAGATGCGATACCCGAATGGACGAATGCGGTGTAGTCGCTTCCACTTCCCAAAGCACCTATATGCTGGTTTTTTGCGGCCCAGTCGTGGTAAATTGATTTATGTTTGTGCATTGGGGAAGGTACTTTCTTCATGACTTCGAGGACGATGTCGTGAAGCTCGGGGACTGCAGCGATTGCCCAATTGGGTCCCGAGACGCCAATATCGACATTGAGATATGCCACCATGTTTGGAACCGCCCATGTAGAAAATTCCTCGAACCACTCAGTGGAGCCGATAAGACCTGAAAAGTATTAGCTATGGGTTCTGGAGGCTATAGGATGACTTTCTACCGTATTCTTCGGCATCCCAAGACGCAAACACACTAGAGGCTTGGTTAGTATACTTGTCAGATTGAAAGCTAGAGGTTAATTCTTACATCGTTCTCCTAGGCTTCCAACCATGTTTAACTAATTTCCCAAAGGCTTTTACCAGCTCAATCAAGATGGCGGATCCGGCATTCGGGTCTCCAGCGCCACCGATAGTCCAAGCATCCCTATGATTCCCGATAACGATAACTTCATCCTCAATTGTTCCGTTAATGGTCCCAATAATATTCCAGATCGGCGTAATCGTATCATTCATGACATTATCCATGTATAGAACAGCATTAGGAGCCGGCCCAGTTGAGTACGATACGTTTGCCAAGCCACCTTCCCAACCTGTGATATTAACGTCCTTCGCCGAAAATCCGTTTCCATTGAGCGCTTCAAGCAAGGGCTTAGCCTCCCTGAATGAGATTGGCAGGGACGGGATTTTCGGTGTCACTACAAACCTATCCTCTCGCGGAACACCGGGCTTGGACGGATACCCAGGCGTCGTGGGGTCTCCAGGAAACTTGCTCAAGAACAGGACTGATCCTCTCTGCACCGACGACGGATTCCGAGCGGGACCTTTAGGGTAAGGGGCATACCCTTCCTCTTCACGGATTTTACCATCATCTCCGGGGTCGCTATAGATGATGGCACCGATCATGCCAAAGTCTTGGGCGTTCTTAACTTTAAGGCCGCGGTAGGAGCCACCGTACTTTGCGAGTGCAATCTTTCCGGCAAGAGGGACACCGAGGTCTACGAGCCTCTGAAAATCGGTTAGACGACCTCGCCTATTTCTCTAGTTAGATCTGACTTGATACATTGAGCAACAAGAGGGCTTACCCAACGTAGACATATTCCGCGGATGCATTTCCTGTAAACGAATACCCATGGAAAGTCGGCACGCGATTATCAAAGCCAGTAGTTTCATCTTCCTTCAAAATATCCTCCTCTAAGGTTGCATTGAAGATGGAACCGTTTGGATAACAAAGTGACAGCTTGTGAGAAAGCGGATAGTTCAGGTAAACCTCATATTCATCAATACGAGAAGGTATCCCGTTTTCAGTGAATTTATCGCGAGTCCACTCAGTCTGAGAGTAGTTTGTTCCGCCAAGGTGGACCCCGTTGGTATAGTAATAGGACCACTCGGCCATTGATACATTGCTAAGGGACTTCAGGATTACATGCTCCTTATCCTTCAGCGACATGTGGTGGTGGTGAGGGTGCTTTTTGGGACGCTCAATAGAGCTTGTGGGGAGAGCCTGCTGGGGAGGCCCAGCAATGCTCGACCAAACGGGCAGAGCTCCAAGCGTGAGAGCAAGAGTGTACTTCGTGAATGGCTTCATTTGTGGTGAAGTACGAGCTCAGAGAGTTCGTAGTTCTGAAGCTGGCTGTGACGGGTTATATATCGCTTATGACGACCAGGCCGGGAAAGTCACCTTCCTAAAATCTGTAGTAAGTAGCACGGTATGAGATATTCCGTGAGTTGTGCAATTTGTACCTGTTTACCAACGCGTTGCCGTTGTCGCGTGCTCGGTTACTGTTCCACCTTAACGACGTCATCAATCATCTACCTTCTCACTGAGCTGAGCAGTTTAATTACACCCGAGGGGATAACATAGAACGGGGAGTATCTTGAAAGCTCTAATCTAGCTCAAGTGAATTTAACAGGATATGGTAGGTACATGTAAGTACATGTAAGTACTCACCTACCCAGCTGCATGAGATATAATGTGTGCGCAATTAACCTTCGACGTACATGATCACAGGAAATCACTCGAAGGCAATCATTACCTACATCTATGATTGAATCACTGCCCGTCGATAAACCAACTAATAGAAATCTTTCCGCTACAGGCCGTTCCCAGGCTATACCACCTACCCTATAAAAGGCTATGCGAGTTTTAGTCTGGAAAATAAAGTTACATATAAGCTATCACTTTTTGTTAGGGGGTAGCAGAGAAAGGCTGGCCTAAGAAGGCCTCCCAAAAAACTGACTGTTTGTCATTTGATTAGGATTACATTTGGAATAAGAAAGGGTGCTGCGGTAATTACTTCATCAAGAACTTCAAGGCTCCTCACTCAGGTCTCTTTGGATTGTATTTGGGTGCATCTCACCAAACGATTATTTACCTGACCGATTTTAAGGTAAATCGCTCACCCATAAATTTTGTTAAATAAATAGGCCTTTATACATCTAATCGGTTGAAATAAGGAATAGTTTTCCTTCCTATGGTCCTTGATTGTGGATTTACCAGTTGCAACGGGAGTGTGTGAGGTAACTGCGTATTTCTATCGCATCCTGAATCTCTCACTAGCTGGAGCGGCAGTAGCACCAATCCGTGTTGGTGCTGCAAAGGTTGGTCTCGTAGCCGAGTTAAAAAATTTATGTCTTAGAATTTTGGTATAATATCAATGGTTTCGTGGTGTAGTTGGTTATCACACAAGTCTAACATTAGTTTCACTTGTGGTCCCCGGTTCGAGCCCGGGCGAAATCAGTCGAGTAGTAGAATACAGCCATTAACATTGACTCTTCCCTTCCACCAGACGGGTCCATGTGATGTTAACTGTTTTTTTCCCTCCCTTCATGTTAGCAGGGCACATGTAGCAATATCATAATCTTTTAATCTAGAATCTATAAACTACAAACATTCTAACTTTGTTGTATTTCTAGGCCCAGAGACGCATCACCAAATCCCGGCTTATCTTCAGCTTTCCCGCTCGCCGTCTTCAAATGGCTCTCATCAACATTACAACTTCCGAAAACCCCCTCGCAATAAGCTTCGTCAACTACAAATTCCATGTAAATCCCGCCTCCAAGTTCAACCGGCCACCGAGGCCCCCAGAGCCGAGCTAATCGAGCCATAAGCTTAAATTCGTCTTCATCAGCACACAGCGTACCGGAAAGACGGTCTCTACTTCTTCGCACCCAGAATTGAGTCCATTCCTCAAGTGTTGCCACACGTGAGTACGACCCATTGATAGTGCTTGACCCGCCAGCTGCTTTGATCATTCGATATATCTTGTCCAGTCGCTGGTCATATGCATCGCCTCTGTAGGTGTTGTGTAGGAGGTCTTCAGGGCCGCTCTCTAAACTCCTACCAATGTCTGAATCGGCCCATGATCTAGCACGATCAAGGCATGGGTTAGAACTAATAAGGCGGTCCATAGCTCCCTTCAGTTCCCTTTCCCTGTGTCCTGCGCGTGCGCGTGGTGGAGGAGCTGCGCCACCTGGATCGGCCCTCAGAACCTCCCAGATTCGGTGTATCATGATAATGTCAAGGACAGTGTACCCATGGTTATCCTTAATTTCCAGATCAGTGCCCGAATCAATGAGTGCCTCAACGAGGTGAACATTATGGTGAATTGCCGCGCCAAATATCGGGGTACCACCGTAGTGGTCCCGGGCATTGACAAGTTGAGGGAATCTTCTAACGACCTGGATGATATATCTGCGAATATCGCCACTTCGCTCCTCAGGCTCCACACTCCAGAAATTTTGAATACGATGAAGCACAGTGCCGCCCTCACAGGGAGGCAACACTAATAACTTTTCCTTCTCATAAAAGTTTAGGAGGAAGTCAATCTTGCTAAGCCCAGTGTGCTGACTCCCCGTGATAAGCAACCTGAGATACTCGTCCCAATTCAATCCATTAACATGTCGTCCTGTATCCCGGTATATCTGAGCAGCGGTGTCGAAACAGTCATATAAGAGGGCAGTTTCAAAGGGGGTAAAGTAGATCATTCGGTGCGGAAGCTTTACACCAAGACCTGCATCGCCATACTGCAATAATTCTCTATCGTTCAGGAGGCACCCGCGCTTTATGAGCTCTGAAACGTAAAAAGGATTCGACACTTTGACCGATTTTGCAAATACAACGGCTACATCGTCGCAGGTCGCGGCCCCATAATCCATAAAGAGGGAGAAGCATTCCATATCACCCAAACGCATTGCCCACCAGAGCGGTGGGTATGTGTTGCCAGGTGTCGCAAAGAGACAGTCGGTGAAAAATGGATCCAGAACTAGCTGAATGATGTCGTACCTTCGGTATACAAATAATACTAGAAACCCGTTCTGCTGTATCCTTAGGCGGTGATCAGGGCACCAGAGCCGAGTAAAGTAGTCAAGCGTTTCATAAGTGCGAATGATTGTATAGCTGTGGTCGAATCCGTTTCGTTGTATAATATCCAACGGGTCAGATCTAGTTCCTGCGTCGAAGTACATAGCTTCAAGCTGGGATGGGCTGAGTTGGCCTCCTTTATCGGCACAAGTCCACAAAAGGAGGTTGAGGATATCACCGGCAAGAAGTTCTGCAGCGGTATTAATGTGCGATATTGCAATACGCCCGCCTAGCTCCAATAAAACTCTGACAGATTCAAAGCTGTTTCGCAATATAGCTTTCATCATAGGATCACAGGGCTTCCCATCCAGTGGAGCTGGGGTTATTATAGCGTTTGGCACCTTTCTAATAGTCTGAACCACAACATCCAAGGCATCTTGTGGCTCAAAGGAGGACAAATCTTGGAGACAAAATCTTTCAAATATTGGTATTGGGTTTGTGAAGGAAGTTTCCCCCGTGTATGAAGGCATGCGGGACAACAACAGAAGAGTAGTATTACGATGCCCGTTCCTAAACGCAAGACACAGAGGTGTCAGCCCGGTCTTGTTTTTGACTCGGTGTTCGCAGAGATTATTGTCGATAAGGCCTCGCACAACCTCCTCCATACCAGTTGCTGCTGCAAAATGTATGATACGGTTTCCAGTAATTACCCCAAGGTCTTGATCAATATCTCTTATCAGGCCTTCCGACTCAGGGTCATAGTGATCAAGAAGAGATTTGACGAAAGCAAGTGCCCCCTCTGCGGATTGAGCATAGTCGCACTTGTCGTGATCTCCACCTGGAAATATGCAGCCGTCACATGATTTTATCGTGTTATGCGCTTTTCTTTTGATCCGTTCATAAGCTTCAGGGTCGATGGATTTCAGCGTTTTAGAAGCCCCCGGGTCATTTTTTTGGACGTGTTCTTCCAGCCACTCAGCAACTGGAAGGTCTGGAGGGTACTCAGTGCTATGGGCCTGATGAAATTGAACTACTATTCCTCGCGCTCCAGTGTGGCCAACTTTGCAGGCCTGAATCAACGTGGACATGGCGATTTTATAATCTCTCGGCGTCCCAAAGCCGTGGTAATAGCATAGAAAGAGCTGCCATAAAATAGATCCAGGAGTGGTTTCTTCAACCGCGTTATGGCTTGAATGAGCAATGTCTTTGATGCTGTTAAAGATTTTCTCACGTAATCGGTCATCGATAGTTGCCTTTCGCAAAAATGTCTATGGGAATATGCAGTCAGTAAATGGAGCTTTTAATATATGGATAGTAGAACACACTCTGATATCCACTAATTTTATCGGTCCCAGAAACCCTGGCTCAGGTGCTTTGGGTGGACAAGTTTTTAGATCCCTACCTTTTGTTAGAAACTGCATTAGGTTCCTGCGGATTGGCCTTACCTGTCAAATGGAAGAGCTTGGCTGTATTCTTCGAATAAAGGAACCAGATACCGGACTCGAGTCTCGTTGGGACCCAAGGTAGTATTGAATATCTTCGTGGCGAACATCATCCCAAACTCTGATAGCGATAACTCCGATAAAGACTCTAGAGAAAGTGGGAGGAAGCAGCCGTCTCCCTTTAAATTCGAAACATCCTCATATGTCAGGGATGTGGTATCGCACCAGGATTCGAGCCATTTGAAGGGCGCATGGCCATCAGTAAGGACATACCATACCACCAAACCAAACGAGTAAAGGTCAGTTTTATATAATTCTTCGTGGCTCAGCCGTTCCTCTGCTTCAGGAGCACTCCAAGCCTTCGTCCCTCCTGATAGGAAGCCATGGGTATCCTCCTGTTTGAGGATCATGGAGCACCCGAAATCGGCAAGCTTCGCAATATATTTGCGCTGAGGATCAGGAAATATGAATATATTGTCGGGCTTGATGTCTGAATGAACAACGCCATGCTGATGAAGACAATCAAGGCCTTTAGCTATGTCGAGAAGAAGGCCCATCTTTTCCAAGAACGTTAGTCCCGGGTTTCCACGTATCAATCCGGATAGAGTTCCTTCGGCAGTTTCGAATTCCGGAGTAGGCCACATGTAGTTCCAGTTCTTCTCAATTGTTGGATGCGGTCCCGGAAACCACTGTATATCCTCCAGATTTGTGATGTTTGGATGATTCCGTATGGGTTCCCAGAGACAAATTCGTAATTCCGTGATAAGGCTACGGTAGAATATCCTTTCGTTGAATCGATCGTCCCCCGGGAGTATCCGTGGGACTTTTGCTACCCCTTTATCTGAGAATTGTACGGCATTCGAAAAACCACCCGAGCCAAACAGCTTCTTAGCTGCGCCTCCGTGTGAGTGTTCAAAATTTCTTTCTGGATCTTCTGGGACTGTTTTCCAAAAACCGTCATACAACCCAATGACAGTAAGGAAGTCATCATCGCAATGACTTAAAGATGTGGGCTTGATTTCCCTTGTAGTACTATCTCTGGGATGATCATGATAGTAGGAAGTCACGAAAGAGGGGGAGGAGGTATTAATAAAAGAAGAGTTCATTTCGGCCGCTAGTGTGTTTGCTTTGATAGAAACATAAGCAGTACCTGGCGGGAACTTTGGACTTTTAATTTATATAACTAGCCCCCCATAGAGATATCGGAGCTACAAACACATGCACAGTCATGAAAACGCCCAGCAGGGGCTCAAGATACAGCTACTCTGCAAGTCCTCAAGCCAGGAGAATATTGGCTGGTCACTATACTGATTTAGGTCCCGATATGTTAACGAAATATCATCGCGCGCCCCCACACGTACACTCAGCCTACGAAGACACGCTACTGGAGGGATTTACAAACGTAGATCAGTAAGCTACTCCCTAGCTACAATACCGTGTTGTACATATAAGCCCTAACGTTTCTTTTTGTAGATGTACTATGTGGCAATTAAGGGCTGAGGGGGGGGGGGCTTGTCGATAGCGAAACGATCTTGAGTTGAAATATGTGGACCATTTAGATCTCACCTGCCCGCATATGTGGGTTAAGCTTTGTTCAACCACACATGTCAAAAGCCTACCCCTCATTCGTCCATCAAGCGAACGGCAAAAAAAAAAATGAGTCAGAATCTTCCATCTGCCTAAATTTTGCAGCCACACCCCGAGTTCAAGAGATTTGATATGGTACCTAGGTAATCCATAGCCACATCGACATCTGCACCATTCACCGGGAAAACGATGGCCAATGGGGTTGGAGGGGCCCAGCCCCAAGTTGACCGGAAATGATTCTGGAAGAGAACTACTGGCTGCCAATATCATTGGCTGTGGATTATATCATATGTGATGGGGCTGAGTGATATATGGTGATTAAACGAACGTTTTGTCTCGGGTTGGGGCCCTGACGTTCGAAATGGGGTATTGGCTATACAGTTGACGGTTCCCAAGGCAGACATGGTAATATACTGTGGTGTATCAAGGCCTCAGCTAGCGCTGAAGACCCCAACCAATCCGGCCTATTCATTGTTGGGGAGGGCTCCGTGGAAAGAAGGAAAAACAGTCACGGTGTCCCCCGCTGGTACTTTTTGGTAGGGCTTTGCTGGCCGCAACTACTCTCTCAGGCTTCCCCGTTGCTAAAATCTCCCCTCTACAACACTACCATGAGCAGATGCTACTGATCTAGTACCCTCACTTTTCTCCCCTTCTCCGGTTCTACATTCTCCGGTCTTTCTTTGGGGTTGAGTACGCCTTGTCACGATCCGTCTTCGGGATATAACATTGAACCCGCACATGGCACATAGCTCATTAGATACCTACTTTTCGTATCTAAGGTCGAAAGCCTCGAAGGTGTTCCGACTATGGTTATATTGCGCCCGTCTTTGAACTCTGTCTGGAGTGGACTATGGATATTGCACCCGTCTTTGAACTCCGTCTGGGGTGGACTATGGTAATATTGCACCCGTCTTTGAACTCCGTCTGGGGTGTACTGTGGTGCATGTATTGCTGAGCCTCGGTGCGCAATACAGTACAGCTCCCACCCATATCAAAGTGTCTATACGTCCCCTCGAAAGGTCCCTACTGGTATAACTCGAGAAAACTGTGGTACCACTTTGGGCTGTAGAAAAGAAAGCCAGGTGTAGTAACGGCTCTAGGGCCACCTGTCGTCGCAGGGGCCCCATCTGGTACCATGGCCAGCTTCATCACGATCAGTGTTTCTCAGTAGCTGTTAGCTGTACCATTAACCCGCCCATACTGGAAGTCTGTCGTGGGAGGGTACATGTTTCGATCCGGGGCACCGAAAAAAAGGCACTAAGGCGCATTTAATCATAAGCTTTTCGCGGCGCTAGGCTTTCTGTAATTATGTCTTTGCATGTAGGGCGTTGGAAAGTGATGCGCACTCGATAGACTACTACCTGCCAAGTGAAGTTGTCGCTCCCGGGATAATGTGCGTGCCAGGGACTAGCAAGAGGGGGTTATATACTCGAAACCTCCGCCTAGTAGTAGGTATTGGTATTTTGGGTCTAGGTGGTTCAATTGAGTAGTCGAGGTGCGCATCACCTGCAGCCGAGTACCGGGTGTAGGTTCATTAACCCGGTAAGTTCTTTCATATCCCTGCGCGCGCGTGCGCTCATACGCTTACTTAGTAGCTCGCACTAAGGCTGAAAACTAGAGAGTCACTGTGCTTCGACTCCAATCACTTCCTTAAGAGGTGTTGAATCTTGAGATTTTGTGGTGGGCTGGGATATTGGTGGTACTGTTACTATTTCTACGCTACGCTTGAGTCTTCCACAATGCAAGACGGAACAGAAGACCTGAAGGCCCACAATACCATTGATGCACCTACAAACGCACCCAGAAAGAAAACCTACAACGACAGCTCCGCCTTTCCCAAAAACCTCTTCTCGCACTCCTCCCAATTGATGATGTTCCAGATCCCCTCGACATAGGCCGCCTTGTTGTTGTAATACTACACCATGACCGCACAATTAGCCATCGACAGAAAGAACTGAGAGAAAGCATATACACCTACCTGGATGTAATAAGCATGCTCCCACATATCCACCCCAAGCACCACCCTCTTCCCGCCGCCAACCAGGTCCTGATCCCTCGTGGTCTCAATCTCCAGCCTGCCATCCGCATCCGCCACCAGCCACCCCCACCCACTCCCCTGGATGCCTAACAGCAGCTTCGCAAACGCCTCCCTGAAGGCCCCCACGCCGCCGTACCGCGCGGCGATGGCGGCCACGAGCGTCGGCGCCGCGCCGGGGTCCGTGGCGGCCGACCCCGCAGGCGTAAGCGTCCGCCAGAACAGCGAGTGGTTGATGTGGCCGCCGCCGTTGAAGCGGATCGTGGCCTGCAGCGCGATGCGTGCGGAGAGCGTGGGCGGGTCCTGCGCGAGGGCGGCGTTGAGGTTGGTGACGTAGGCTTGGTGGTGCTTGGTGTGGTGGAGCGTCATGATTGTGGCGGAGATGTAGGGCTCGAGTGCCTGTGGCGTTTGTTAGCGGGGTGTGGAAGGAGGGGAGGGGGGGTGGGGAACGGACGTCGTAGGCGTAGGGGAGCGGGGGGAGGGTGTAGTGGCCTGTGTGCACCGTGGGGGGCGGCATTGTTGCGTCTGCGAGAGATGTGCTAGTGCTGGATATGGAGGAAGTGGTGGTGGTAGAGGATGGGCTCGTGAGGTTGAGCACAAACTGTGGGAGCTGGGTCAATATAAATGGGAGGATCTGCATGGCTGTTTGTATCCCTTCTATAGGTATTCTAGATCCAGAGTTAGCTAGCTGGTATATCTAAGGGGGGGCTGGATCTTTGGAATTGAGAACCTTAGTGGGGAGGTATGGGAACCCTGGTGGGTTATTGAATTGTGCTCGTTGACTGGTGTAGTATAGTGTGAATATGGAGAGCTTGCTAGTACATGTAGCTATGGGGTAAGTAGTAGGACGGATGGGTCGTGAGAGAGTTAGATATCGCCCGAATGAGGGTGATTGCGTTGGTTTATAATCCAGTATGTAGTTGGCTGGCACATGTAAAAGTATAGCACCGACTATTAAACAATTGCATGTACAATAACTATTATATGTATTAGCATCCTCTTGAGTGGACAGGAAGACTCGGCACCCACCACCAACCACCATCCATCATCATCCTCCATCGTATCGCATCGTACTGACAGGAATGGGAACGGTGTTGCAGCAGCAGGGTTAGGGTACATACGGGGATGAGGCTGCATGTCGCGAGGTGAAACCGGGGCTAATGCTAATCTAATGTAGGGAGGGGGGGTAAGCTACATATCCGCCTGGATGGTACTCGGCCCGGCACCGACGCCGAAGAGACTCCGAGGCACTGGTCAGAGTCCTGTCTCAACCCAATTTTGAGCCTCGAGAGTACATGTGAGTCAGTCTGTAGAGGAGATGTAGATACCTGGGTCTTGCTATTGTACATACATCATAACAACATCTGCTGGCCTCACCCTTCCCCCTACATGTGGTAAGGACTGTAGTACGTGATGTCGACTTAAGCTGTTTGCATGCTGGTCGCTTGTACATGGAGTAGTGCGGCTTCTTACACTTTCTCTCTCTGGCCAGGCAGGAGTCGGGCATGTAGCGAGTTTGAAAGCTACAGCCTTGACATACATACTTATGTACATCGGTATGTGGTAGGTAAATACACACATTCCAGAACTAATGCTGGAGGCGCCTTCTTGTTTCAGTGCTTCCTTCCACGGGGAGAGAAGAAGAAGAAGAAGAAGAAGGAGAGTAAATGTATGTTCATGGGTTCCCGCACTGATCCACGGGCATGTCACCGATCGCCTCGACACACGCTGCACTATATACTTACTTCTGAAAATAGTGCATGCAGTACTTTGCTCTTTCCCATCTTTCCACTCCGCTACATGCAAGTACAAGTACTCTACAAGTACATACACGATGGATACATGTAGATACTTCATGTCCCTCTAATTAACCCTAACCCCTGCACAAAACATCTTCCATCCGCCCTCCCCCCCTCCCTTTCGAAAATAACTCGTCCGACACAAGGTAAAACTAATCAGCTAGCTAGGCTAACCTGGAGAGGGAGAGTGAGTGAGAGCGAGAGTGAGAGTGAGAATAGATACAAGTATCAACGCGACCTTGTCCTCCTCCTCCTCTTCTTCTTCTACCATCTCTCACCACCACCACCACCACCACTACTCCTACTACTCCTACTACTACCACAACTAATCAAGCGATGAACGGCTTCCACACCCTCCCACACGAGCTCCAGATCCAGATCCTGCTACATCTACCCCCAACGGCCGTGTTCGCGCTCCGTTCCGTATGCACAACGTGGAACGAGATCCTATCCTCTCCGCAGATCGAGCACGCCATCAACCTATCGCTTCTCTTCCCGACCACCGCGCCCGATCTGCGCTCGCGGCTGTTGCGGCGGACGAGGCTGCTCCGCGGTGATCCCGTGCAGATCCGGGACGAGGATGAGGGAGAGGAGAGCATGACGCTGTACTCGGAGGGCTATGTGGTGACGGCACATAGCAGGCCGGGGGGCCCCGGGCGGCTGGAAATTTGGGATTGCAAGAGACCCAAGGGGACGGAGGGGCGTGTCATGGGGGGGATCAAGCTGTTGGAGTTCGTGAAGGAGCTGTATTCCGAGCTGTGGGAGGAGCGGGATCTGTTGGAGGTGACGGACAGTGACGGTGACGGTGGGCTGCAGCAGCATTCGGGAGGAGACCGCAGGTCGGAGATCCCTTTTAGATTGGTGATCCATTACTTGTGGGCCGAGAATGGATGTGTCCTGCTGGTTCTGGGCGAGCCAGGGAATCCGCGAAAGCCGAAACACCCAAAGTATGTAGCTCATATTGCATTGTACTATCTGTACAGTACTATCTGTACAGTACTATCACCTCACCAGTACTCACCCCCAAAGTTGTATTTGGTCGACCTACTAACCCCTTCCCGTGCGCAGAATATTCTTGTTGTTTTCTCTATCCACAGGAGATCTTATTAGGAGCTGGAAGGTCTCCTTTGCTGGCCGCGTTATATCTGCGCATTTTACCTCGACGATATTGCTTGTCGTCACCTCTCTACCGCAGTCTCTCGATGCTTGCGATGATCTCCTACACCACATCACCACATATTCAGTCAGCACTGGCGCGCAGCTACACACCCAGCCCATACCATCAATTGAGCTCCCCGCGCCGCCTTCATACCCACCAGGATCCGCATGGTGCCATCGTCCCACGGCCTCCTACTACCACACCCACATCACCCTTGACGATGCGGGCACCTTCTACCTGCCAGAGATCCAAACAAACACCCCCAACGGCCCGCGCTACCACATCTACGAAGCGCGTTCCGCCCACACCGGTGACCTCACAGCCACGGTGGTCCTCTCCCCGGTCAATGAAGCCGTCGCAGCCTCCAACCACTGGCGTTACGACTCCACAATCTTCACCTGCCCCTCATCCCGCATCCACCACTTTAGCACATACAAGCCGCACCCGGAAACACTCGCCGACATCTCCCTCACCGCCGGCGAGGAGCGCGACATCTACAGCACAGTCTACACAAACTGGAACTCGACCTCTCTCTCCCGCCGCTCCTCCATCCACCTCCCGCCGCTCGACGGCTACAACATTATCGGCACGGACGCAGCGAAGATGACGTCGTACCTTTCCGCGGTGCGTTGGGGCGTCGCCGTGGGCGACTACTACCACTTTGGCAAGCGCTGCTGGGTCTACAATGTCTCGGGCTCCAACGAGGAAGTGGTCACCGGCGCCACAATCCCCGACGCGAAGGAGGGCCTGCGGCGCTGCGCACCACTGGCCTGCTACCTCCCCAGCACACCGCTCGACCAGCACCTGCACTCGCCGACGGGCTCGTCGCCAAAGTCGTGGCGCCGCTTCAAGATGCTGCTAAAGGCGTTTGGGGTGCGGCCGCCGGCGGCAGTCGGCGAGGGGATCGTGCTGGGGGGCGATGAGGAGCCATTGTGCAGGACCCAGTCGCCGACGCTGCCGGAGGGCGTCGTGTGCAGGTGGTTGCCGGAGGTGCTGAGGGATGCGACGGTGGTGGGAGGGGACGATGGAGTGTGGGAGGTGGCGGTCTCGAGCGATGATGGCGGCAGGAGGTCGAAGAGGCGGGTGTGGATCTCGTGGGATGAGGGATTGAGACTCCCCGGGAAGGGGTGGACTAAGTGGTAGCAATTGGGGTGGTGGTGGTGGCTGCGGGTCGGTCGATCTTTGTATATAAAACATTTAGTAACTAGCCAATCGTTAGGATTCATGACCCCCCTTATCCAGAGGCGAGAGTGAGATTGCAGTACATATATACTTGTGCCGGGGGTGTCTGTCTACTCTGTGTTGATTGCGGCGAACCCGGTAACGATGATGACCGGAAATTACACCTTGATTACGGACATGCATGCATGCAGATCACCCCCAGATAAGCGAGATTAAGACGGGTAGGTCCCAATACCCTGGGGGAGGGGCGGTGGGGCGGGAGGGGCGGGAGGGGGTGGGGTGGCGGGAGGGGGGCGAGTGATGGTTTGTGGTGCGGCGCAGAGGCTCCTGTTTCTGTGCTGGAGGGGCTACTACGTATAGCTATATATAGCTACTTCATATACGGAGCTGGGTCAACTGCAGCCTTTGTACAGTATATGCCGGGGGGTTCTAGCTGTGGACATAAGAGCTAGTTGGCTTGAGGGGGAGATATGTGGCGGGGTTGGGAATATCTCTTCTCTTCTCTCTCTCTCTCTCTGGCTGTGATAGTGTCAGTAAGTGCCCGTGTCCCGTCTATCTACAGAACGAACGTGAAAGAGTTGATAAACTAATCCACAATCCCAGAAAACCTACACACAAAAAAAGCGGTCCAACCAATCATTACCCCCGCCCCACGCCCTCAAGCTCCATGCCCATGATCATCTTAATCTCCGGACACCAGCGCCACACCTCCTCCCTGCGGTCTCTGCGCGCCCACACCTGCGGCGCCACGACCCGCCCCGACCCGCCGAGATGGTACCCCATTGGCTCGCGCGCCCACAGCGCCTCGACGCTGAAGGCGCTCTCCACGCTCGCGTTGGGCATGCGCGCGCCCGGCAGCGTCCCCAGCCGACGCACAAACCACCGGTCCTCCAGCTCCCAGGAGTCGGCGCGCCGGCGCTGCGTGCGCAGGACGCGCAGAAGCCGCGATACACGCCGCAGAGAGAGGCCCCCGTTGCCGCCGTACGTGTCGGTGGGTTTCCTACCGGGTGTGTTAGTGGGGGAGAGAAAAGGGGGGGGGGGCGGGGGATGTACCATGGCGCGCCGACCCAGTCGTAGTGAAGCCAGTCGTCCAGCGACACGGCGCTGTTGGCGCACAGGATGCTGTCGCTCTGGAACAGAAGCACCCACTCGACCTGGGGCCGGCCGGTGGGGAGCCACGGGTCCTCCCACCGCCAGTGCTCGGCGCCGCCCAGCCAGGTCCAGAACCACCGGCTCGTCAGGGCGCGGGACAGCGACTCCTGCCCGGCGACGGCGCCCATGGCCGGGGGGATGCGGGCGAGGGCGAGCCTGCCGGAGGCGACGGGGTGGGCGAGGGCTTGCGAGCGCCGCAGGAGGCGCAGCGACGACGCCGAGCCAAGGAACAGGAAGGGCCAGGTGGGGGGCACAACGCTCATCATGTGCAGTAGCAGAGGGGCCAGGTGCGCGATGGGCCGGTCTTCGATGAGGAGGGCTAGCTTGGAGGCGTTGTAGGCTGCGGAGGGGGGCGGTGGTGCGGGCGTGGGGGGCTGGATGGGTGGGCTGGTGGGGGCGGGGCTGGGGCTGGGTAGCGGTGGGAGAAGGACGAAGAGGGTGCTGGGTAGTAGGTGAGTAGGTACATATAGATATAGATATGGAGTAGGACTTACATGGTGAGTAGGAGCCCGGCATTGATGGCCAGTATCCGCTGCAGTTTCGGCTGGAGCATCGTCATCGCAGTATGTACTTCTTAGAGGGGATTCAGAGAATATAAAAGAGAGAACGTATAGCCAGATACGTATTTACTGTGCTGCTTTGTGGGCTGTGGGAGACAATACTAACAGCAAGAACAATGTTAAGCCGTGCAGCGGACAAAGGAATACCAACCCCCCCCCCCCCCTCCCCCTCCCCACCTCTCCTCCAGTTTGTGTAGCTGTATGTAGTAGATACGTAATTGGACTTTGGGACGGTGAGTGAGGGTTTGTCTGCAGTGGGGAAAGGGGTTTGGGGTTGGGTTGGATCATGGGGTATCACTCGAGGCTTTTGGCCGAGGGTATTGATCGATTGATACTTCATGCGTGCATATGGCTGGGGAGTGCTCTGCTCTAGTGACATCAGGCCTATGTGTAGTTAGTCATGCGTGGGATCTAGTCTATGTAGCAGTAACTGGAGCCCTGATGCATGCGTCCCTCAGCTGTGTTGGTGGTCTAACTCTGGTGTCTTCCCCATCTGTGTGCACTGCGGGATATGTATTCTAGTTCTCTCTCTATAGAACGTGACATAAACTGTGGCTTAAAAAACTAGCCCCCTTTCTGTAGAGTATATATCAAATGTTTGCCGTATGCAGATCGAGGGGGTTTAGTACCGTTTATAGTATACTACAATACGGTAGTTTTCCTTTGAAGAATTAAAGAGTAGTCAGGAGAGCCAGGATACACACAACCCCAACAGGCGGCCCTACTCTAGGATTATATCTGCCCCGGCCATGCCCCCTTTACCCACCCCTGTTCCGCATCGGGGGCGTGTGTGCCGTGTTGGCTCCGTGCCCGCACACTGCAGTGCTGCCCCTCAAAGCCACGAGGAGACGCAAGTCTGTGTTGTGCCCCGCTCCCTACTCCAGCCGCGGTTACGGTCGGTCCGTGTTCCCGGCGATGCACACGCTTGGTGCCGTTCGGCGCTCGCCCGTGCATGGGGACGGCTGTTTCCGCACTACATGTACGCAGGCCCCCCGGGTCGGGGTTAATGGAATGGAATACCATCAGCTGTTGGATGCAGGTAGCTGATTGACTGCCCGATATCCTCACCGACTAGCCCCCCTACTCGCTGAAGCAGAGGCCCTTGATTGTGGACCCCCGTGCAGTCGCTTTGGGTTGCGTTGGGGGTGAAGGGGTGTGGTCTAGCTGGGAATACATGTATATATATACCCATAGCTATGGTAGCCTGCTGAAAGAGTGTCCGAGGCCGGGAGGGAAATACAGCCATTATGTCTCCGTCTGTTTTCAGGACCTTGCAAATCTACCTCAAGTGGGCGAAAACTTGATTCTGTCACGCTTGTCACCCCTCCTTCAGCAGATCCTTTCTTGCTTGGAGCAGATTTGTTCTCTTTTGGCAGTGTGACAGCCCCAATCATAGCTAGCCTGTTGAATATCTCCACGCTAATAAGTGGTGAAAACCGGCAACAAGCGAAGACATTCGTCAGTGCCGGAGGGACTATTGCTGTCTGTGGCGTGACGTGACTACATACTATGTTTTTATTGTATAGGTTATATATATACTTGTTATATGCAGCAACCGTCTCACAAAGATTCTCAGGGTTGTGAGGAACCTTCGTTTTGTTGTGGCTTCATAGAATATAATCAGAGGATTGCTTACGATACTTGGTAGTCGCGCCGGTCCTGGAGTGGGCTATAGTATGAAACTGCTACGGAATTTAGGAATTAAACCAGCATTATAATTAGATATAGAGTACTGTACCAATACCGTATTTGTAGTGATCCCATCCCTCCGTATAAGCTATATATATTGGAAGAGCAATATACAATACCCTTCAAGGAAACAGCCCCGTGCACGTGCACACATTTGACAGCAAGTACATATAGTTAAATATTACACGGTATTATTCTATCCAGAATGCAATCTTCTAATTTTCCGTCCGTAAATTGGGCGTTGGGTTCTTTTAGGGTGTCAGGAGCTGTGAGCAAGGTTTAGCAGAGTCTTACTATAATTCTACTTTGCAGTTACTGCTGTTACGACCTCGTGTAATGCTAGAGGGGAGACCTAATTGGTAGGGCGACGCATATATAGTAAATAATGCGGGTGAAAATTGTAAACCGTGTCACTCCAGTTAATATGGCCGAAACAGACTGTGTTCTGATTTATGTGCTCTTTGGTACGTAATATGTATACGGCTATTCTGACAAAGAGAGCACTCTACGGGCAAATACTTGGGAACTCACTCATTCCCACTTTTAAAGCCCGGAGCACAGTCTTTGTGCCTTTGTCTAACGATAACTTGCCTCTTGTCTCATGAAGCGGCAAGCTTGGAAAAATACAAAAGGGACATTCAAATCCGAGGAAAGCGCCTGTTACTACCGGTTCTAATCATGGATGTCTAGACGAGGTAGAAATGATAGTACGGAGAAATCATCATGGAAGTTTTTCGCTGCCTCCTTTTCAAGAAATCTCTCAATGATTTCTCTTAAGGTGTCGTTGTTTAGTGGCTTTAGCGTGAAGTCATTCATCCCAGCCTCTCTTGCACGATCACGGTCACCAGCCATCTCTGTTGCAGTAACGGCAACAATTGGAAGATCCTTATAGGCGACTAAGCCAGGGTCTTCGGCCTTGCGGATTATCGCAGTAGTCTCGTAGCCATCCTATTCATATTTTATAATAATTAGAAATGTGTGAATCATGCATGCGCTAAATTAGGGACAAACCAGTAACGGCATTTGAAGATCCATAAAGATAATATCCAAAGCCTTGAGCTCCCCTTTCTTCATTCTAGAGATTGCATTCTGTCCGTTAACTGCGACTTGTACTTTGCAGCCCATTCTCTCCATCCTCTTCGCAGTCACAACCTGGTGCGACCAGTTATCTTCAACAATCAGGACATTAGTTCCCTTAATCGGGATCTTTACTTTCTCACTATGGTCATGTCTGATTGCAGAGTGCAAGTCACCGATCCGGAGAGCAACGCCCATGTCATGAGAGAGGCTGTCCTCCCTTCGTGGAATTGTTACTGGCGAGTTCTTTGGAGGCCGGAGACAATGTACTGAAAACCAGAAGATGGAGCCTTGGTCAACAATGGATTGACACCCAATATTCCCTCGAAGAATTGTAGCAAACTACTAATATTAGTAAGATTTTCTCATGGACATGCACGGAAGATATATACACACGCTTTTTGCGATAGCTAAGCCAAATCCTGTGCCGTAGTGACCAGTTGAGATATCGGCAGCTGCAATTTCTTCAAAAGGAAGAAACAATTTCTTCGCATGATCTTCAGGTATGCCAATGCCAGTGTCCTATGACTATTAGTTATATTGGCGTGACATCAGACAATGCAAGAAGCACTACCTTGACCTCAAATCTTAGCTCCAAAGACCCTTTTTGAACTTTCTTCGTCATAACCTTGAGACTAACGGTCCCCTTTGAAGTAAACTTGTATGCCTACCAAAAGGTTAGAATAAATATATGCAAAAGCTATAGTAGACCTGACAAACATTCGATAGTAGATTGATGATAACCCTCCGAATCTTGGCATCGTCGCCCTTGAGTAGTAGTTGTGTGCCATCGCCAAAGGCGCTATATATGACCTCTGTATCGTCAACCGTAAACTCGACACCTTCTTTTTTCATGCTGTTCCTGAATAGTGTTTCCACATCTTCCACAAGGTGTTGCAAAACGAAAACATTTTGGTCAACTTTAAGGTCATTCGATTCGATTCTGTTGAAATCGATCAGGTCGTTGATAAAAAGGACTAAATCATTAGAATTTGTTTTCCGGATATTGAGAGGCGTAAGAGCTTACGAAGGGAGTTAACACCACTAAATATCTGGCGGACCAAAGATCTTTGCTCTTTGCCAGTCTGAATCTCATACAAGAGCTCTAGAAAAGAGATAATACCTGCAACTGGCCTATTTAGAGGTAGGAGCCATAATTAGTGGTATGGGCTAAGAAAGGTATGTTCTCCGGGGTTAATTGAGAGGTATGAATCTTTTGACTTACGTTTTCAGGCCCCTGGATAAATTCATCAAAAATACCTTCCGTATGTCTGCGCTCCTAGAGATTTCATGTTCTCTATTCGCACGTTCTGTCTGCTCTACAATCACGGTGAGACCTGCCAGTAGATTTTCTTTCGTTTCCGGGTCTTCCCATAAAGGGGTAGCCTTGAGGTCGAATATGCGTTGTTCACCGCCTACGAGCAGGCCCATTGTACCCCTTTGTGGAAGTTTTGTAATAAAAAGCTTGTTCGTACACCACTCATCATATGGCATTCTCTCAGAAAAGTCGGGACGCCAGATGTCCAGGCGGGCGATCCAATCGTGTCCATTATTTCTAGTTGATTCGATCAGACTATTAGATTTATCTAAATCCTGAGTGTAAAGTCATAAAGAGATTACAAACCCAACAAGTGACGCTATGTCTTTTCCCAGCACTTTCCGGCACGCTTTGTTCGTAATGCAAATTTCCCCATCTGGGGTGATACATGCAAATGAATATTCCATTTCATCAAGGATCATTTCTTTTAGCTTGGACACCCTTTCGACAACATCAATCCCAGTAGTTCCGGCAGCGACGCTTTGCTTTGCCGATGGTTTACGTTTTGCTCCTCTCAAGGGCGGATTGAATTCTGCGTCAACATCATCTGAGTTTGGGACAATGGACAGAGCTATGAATCCTTCAGGATTCGTAGAGTTATTATTGCCCTTGAGTATAGACATATATAGTTCACCTCCAAGCAACTCCCCATCCTGTTTGGTAATGATTATTGGGATCTTTTCCTTGCGAGAATACTCATCAATTCTTTTAGCATCTTCGGTATTATTAACCTCAGTGTCTCCGGAATAATAATCATCCCCTTTACCTGTATCGTAGAATTCAGAGTAAGCACTAGTATCGTAGCCATATGTGTCTAGCTCTTTCTGCTTCTGGATCTTTGCCTTCACAGTCTTGAGTACTTGGGCAAGAGAAATCCATTTCCTCATATCGATTCGTGCCAGATCCATTGGCAAATCCTCCAGATGAAATCCCTCAATCCCTTCATCATGCTCAAGTATCCCCTGCGAGCCTGTTGGTGAATATTCACCCTTCCCACCGGTTAAACGACTAGTAGGAATGATAGGTGGAGGTTGGGACGTGGGGTCGCCTAAATCGATTAGAAAAGCACGCCCCAGTAGGCGTGTCGCTGATCTATTTGCATATACCACCACGTTACTGTCGGAGATCAAAATTTGAGGAGTCGGTGAATTATCCAGAAGTATGGAAGGATTAAGCCCTGCTGGTAATGGAATAGAGGTAGGTTTTTTCATATTTATAGAAGACCGTTTTGCGATAGCGGCTGCGGTTGGGGAGTTTTTCCCTTGGTAACCACAGTTAGGGCAGATCGCGATAATAGTCCTATTCAAGGGGACATCCCCCCCATCATTTTCAAGTCGCATCTTCTCATGTTTTTTCCCGAGAAATCCCTGCTCTTGCGCAGACTCACAGTTTTTGTCAGGAGGCACGCTGTGAGAACGGTCTAGGGAATGGAAGAAAGGACTCGAGGAAGAATCAACTACCTTGATCAGCATATTGGAACACATTCTTCACCGATACAAAAGAATTGTCGGTGAACAAGGTCTAGGTAGATAATTCCGGAAGCGTGGTGGGCAAAAAGGGCCGACCGAACGATGTCTCTCGAGCCAGCGAGAGTATCAAATTCGGGAGGAAAAAGCTTTCCCTTTCTCACTTTCCCGAGGTGTATGGGTTAATATTGAGTTAAAGCTTGAGCAGAATTGGATTGAATCCAAGACAAAGGCGTGATTTCTGTTATACAATTAGACTTGTGAATGGTAAGTTAGGTGAAAATGCCACCTGTCTGAAAATACGTGTCGTGCCATGTAACAAGCAGGAACTTGACAAAGATACAAGTACATGTGTGTATATGTCTTGTCGCTTTGTAATCTGACTGGAGAGAGGACTGGACAGTACGGGACTTAGTTGATTGACTGACCACAGAACAAGAGAGCTGTCTTATCCATATAAGACAGTCACATATTATATGTGCGTATCGGACAAATAGTCCTAGGCACTAAACGAGTGATACATCATGCGAAACTTCTGCATGCAAGATTATATAAGCAGAGAAACACAAGGTGAGTGATACTTCATGTCACAGTATCTCATGCCCTCTCTCCGTATTTGTAACCTGAAGTTACATATATGAAATATTTGCTGGAATATTCTTTGAGATTATAAAGACAAATTTCATGGATTACTTATATAATTATGTGCATGCATACATGCACAATCCCTCTCGGCCGAGATATACGTAGGCTTAGTGATCTTGGTGATAAGAGAAGCTAGAGGAGCCTCATCTAAGATGTTAATTGCGTCATTGTGAATTTCAAATCAACAAACCGCCGGCCCTTTGCTGTAATATTCTACAATATTGAAGTTATTGGTGCAATCCAAGCCTTACAAAATATAGACAATAAATTGCTATTTATACCTCGCATTCCCACCAAGTTTACTCTCAGTAGCATACACATCCTATATAATTCTCGTCCTGCGTTCGATTCAATTGATCAAGTACTATTCCAATAATATATCGACAGTACATCAATCTTCAACAATGGCCGCCATTAAACCTCTCGCTATTATAGCCGGTGTAGGTCCAGGAACCGGAGCCTCTATCGCTCTAAAATTCGCCCGCGAGTACACTGTAATCCTTCTATCACGCACCGCTGCATCCTTTGATTCAGTTGTCTCCGAGATCCAATCAAACGGTGGACAAGCCTACGGAATCCCGACCGACATATCTAGCGAAAAAAGCGTGAAGGATGCATTCGCACAAATTAAGTCAAAACATACGGATACACCTGTAGCTGCTGCAATCTTCAATGCCGCTGGTGGATTTGTCAAAAAGCCATTTTTAGAAGTTACAGTGGGGGAATGGGATGGAACTTGGGCCGTTAATGGGTTGGTATTCATGACCTTATTAACAGAGATGACTGCTAATACCTATGACAGTCATGGAGCTTTCCTTTTCTCTCAGTCAACTCTTCCTCTTCTATCAGCAAGCACTCATCTTCCTCACCCGCCAACATTGATCTTTACTGGTGCAACCGCATCTGTCAAGTCTTCAGCACTTTTTACAACATTTGCCACGGGGAAATTTGCACTAAGAGCACTCAGTCAGTCTCTTGCTAGAGAATTTGGACCCAAAGGAGTCCATGTTTCTCATGCAATAATTGACGGAGTGATTGATATTCCGAGGACCAAGGGGTGGTTAACTGAGGTCCCTGATGCCAAGATTGGCTCTGATGCGGTAGGTCCCCCCTCAAAGTAAATTAAGAGTGTAGGGACGAGCTGACAGTACCAGATTGCGGATGCATACTGGCATTTGCATACGCAGCCTAGGACAGCGTTTACTTGGGAAATTGATATCAGGCCGTATGTCGAAAAATGGTAGTTTCAAGGAGATCAAATTCGTGTAATTACACGTAGATATATGCAATCCACGTAGAGAGGGGGTGTGAATTTATCTCATAGATTTACTCCGTTTTCCTAGTTATGTATCGCTAGCTATGACCGGAGTTTCAATCGAACCAAACCGTGTATTTTCCAAGCGAATCTTTCATGTTTTGGAATATGGCGTTCACTTAAGTACTTGCGTAACTCAACGCCATATACAATTTACAGTCCCGGGTGAAACATGTTATAAAAGAGCACAAACATAGACTACTCATTCTGGCAAGAACTGCTGCTGATTTCTCGCCAACAGTAGTTAATTTCTAAATATGCAGCACCGAGCCTTGTTGTACCAAGCCCCTCGAAAAGAACATTGTTGCGTTTATTGTTTTCGTCACGTTGAGTGTACCCTGGGTACATCTACATGTATTTACGGGGTCATGTAATTATTCGAATCGCGCCACTAGGTCAAGTTAGTCTTAATCTAATTGATATGAAGATATTCAAGATACAAGACATCCGGATCCAGTGATTCCCAACTACCCCGGTCGACAGAGGATGCGAAAGTTGATTTCGCGGTGGTCATGCGTGGGGATACTCGGGAAATTTCCGTTTTAAATTTAGGGTAATATTTGAACTGTTTCTCATGCAAGTTGCAACCATCCTGAGCAGGTGTCCTTTCAGAGAAGCATAATTGGAGCCTTAAAAGTACTTAAAGGGGCTGCTTAGTATACATATCTCAAGGGTTATCTGGAGCCTACTCTAGCTATAGATGTTTAAGGCGAGGCCCTGAACCAAGTACTGCTTATCTTTCTACTAGATAAAAGTAACGCATGTATGCATTTAGTCTGAGCGTATCTATGGCGAGCGCATATATGCGAAGAATCAGCGATGTTCATTTAACCAGTAGAGTACCGGGATCCAAAAAGTTACGTAACATCCGTCCTGCCTTTTTTGGTTTTCATTACGAGATCTACTATGCTGTCCAGCCCCTTTAATAAATCTGATCGAAGGAGCGAGATGCAGGTATTATTATGGGTGACCGATTAGTACCTACATTGTCGACTGGCCATGCGTGGATATTAGGGTTTCCACCTATCGATATATATCGGAAGGAACCCCGCAGCCAACGTACTCTTTCAGGATTAAAGTACTAGTGTACCGTCAGTTTTGAGATGAGAGTTTTAGGGCTTGTTGGGCTCACGTTGAAAATCCGCGTCGATCACCAGCTAGGAAATTTAAAGTTTTACCTTGCTCAACATCACTCACTAAAAACCAACTTAACTGACAGAACTATATTCACAACTACCAAACAAATTCACCACGCCAAAAATAATCGACAAATGAAACCAAGATACGCCAGAAAAAAAAAAGAAATGGAAATACATGTTGTCAGTATCACCACAAAGCCTCGACTATACGGACCCAAGTATTACCACTTGGGCTCGCCCCTCGCTGCTCTCCACTGTGATCCATATCGCTGGAGTATCACTGTAACCGGCACCATTACTCCAAAAGTCAACAGTCCCTGCGCCGAGAAAGTCCATGTAAACCCAATACTATCACACCATGGCGCAATAAAAAACGGATTAACAAAGGCACTCAAGTTAAGGAGTACGCTATAAAAGATTATCACGGGCATTGCGTGGGACGGATAACAGTCAACTATATAGGCTGAAATGGCGGTGTTGCCGATTTGGATTCCTGCCGCGACTGACACAGTGTTAATATCTACGTGCAGAGAAGTTATGGGAATACTTACAGAGGAAGAGCGCAACCTGACCAACCATCCAGTGATAGCCTTTATCGACGCTGATACCCCACAGAACCAAGCCGACTATTCATATGGAATTAGCATATGGGCGAGAAGGTCTTTGACGAAGTTCATACCAGCAGTTATGGTTGCTGCAGGATATACTAGCCACAGCCTCATTTCTGCAACACGAATATCATTGTTCTTTTTGGCTAGTAATGAGACAATTCGGTCGCTCAACGTGCCAGAGAAAAATATCTCGCATATTAATGTCCCTAGGATCAACCCAAGAAAGAGAAGCCCTTGAATACTCGCGGAGTACTGTGGATACGCAACTGGAAGGTAAGTGATGACGGACAACACCCACCAATACCTTTAAGGATATTGTCAGCTTCAACTCTTTGGGGACATAACAGGGGAAACAAACCAAGCAAAGCAATAAAAAAAGACCGAAACAGCTACATTTGGGAAGGCCCAGAGCTTGCAGAATTGTGTAAAAGCAGCCCAGGGCTTAGGATGCTCAACACCAGCAATCTTCGCAAAGTTGATGAAAGGAAGATTCTTTGTCCGCCTAATATCTTCTAACGGTGCCCCCACAATTTTTTTTTCGGGATCATGCCCTGAACCAACATCCGCTGCGGTTGTTGGAAGGCGCGACATTATGAACTTACGGGGATATAAAGTTTCTGGCAAAAATAGTACTTCAGCAACCAAAAGAATACCGAACAGAATCGCTGTGAGCCAGGCCACCCAGTACTGATCAACCAAGGATATAAAGCCGCCAACTTTCGGAGCGCAGTTAGTAACTAGGCAATCGCAGTTCTGCGTGAGGATTTAGCTATACATACTCAATGGTCCAACCAATAGCCCCATATCCAGCGCTAGCACCCACAGGCCTAGCTTTTGACCTCTCTCGTGCTCAAAAAACAAATCACTCACAATGGCCAGCCCGACGGTAGCCGCAGGACTAACGCCCAGACCCTGAAAGAATCTTGCAGCCATATACCCACCATAAGTTGGCGTTACGGCAGATCCTATAGTAGCGATAAACGCTACTATCGTTCCCGCTATAAAAACTACACGCCGGCCATATATATCTGCCAGGGGGGACCATAAGAGTGGACCCACCGAGAGCCCAAGCGCTGGTATGGCAACGGTCCAGTTGACCTGGGAGTACGATATGGAGTACTGCTCTTGGAGGAGGGGGAAGGATGGGACAGTCGTTGTTGTGATGTATGTGAAGAGAAAATACCTGGTTTAGGAATTTAGCGATCACCGCCGTTCCATCGGCCTTGTTATTTTACCACTCCTCAGCCCCTAGGTAACCTGCGGAAAGAAGGCCTACTCACATCCACATCACAATCCCTAAGATCACCCATTTCTCCATTCTTGAAAAGTTCAGTGGATCAAGGGGGTCCTCTGTTGGTTTAGGACACAATTCGATTCCCCCTATTGCCGGCGTAAACTCCTTGACATACCCAGCAACCGCCTCGCTAGCATTGTTTATTTCTCCAGGGGATACTTTCTTTCTAATATCCAACTTCTCAGATATTGATGGAAAGGCGCCATGGGGAGTCCCGTCGCTAGTGCTGCCTCCGCTACTGCTTGCCATTCTGTGCGCCATGTCTAATACTGAATAGACCACCCAAGGTACCCCAGGCACGCTGTTTGGAGGTAGTCGAGGATAGCTGGTCAAAACGGAACAGACTACAACAGCCCGCTATTAAGATCCAAATCGAAAGGCAAAAGCGATAAATGACGCGGTGAGAACTACCTCCTATTAACAGGTCTGAGTGACGCGTTGATTAGCTGAGGTAGCTTGCGACTTCTTGGGGAAGTCGTCCGATCTATATCTTGTTTGATAGCCAGCAATCTGCTATACATTACAGGACGCAAATCCTCACGGTCCCAACTCCTAGTTGGGGTGCCTGCGGGGGCTTGAAACGCTCGGAGATCGGGATCATGTGACTCTCGTGATAATGATAAGTAACTTTACTTATATCCCCACCGCAACCAGTAGATCTACAGGCATTGAATACATGTGTGGTTTTCTAATTATGGTATTGCCGGAAAGTATTCTATCAACAGATACATAGAGATAGACAATATAAATAATTAAACAAGCTAGACAAGGGGATTCACAGATTATCAGTCACCTTGTTTTGTTATGAAAGATAACGGCTTCTTGGTCTACTTTCCAGCTCCTGTAGTGGGCTGAGACGTGGGATACCAAGAACTGTTTCTTTTTCTTCTCTTTTTAGTAAACGATGCATAGGCAGTTTTGAAAAGCAATCAATTGCTCGTGGTAAGGCTGGTACTCGCTATTGCATACCATAGTAAATTTTGGACTTGGCGCGTATTTGTATGGCATGCAATAGCGGTCCCTTTTACAAACGTCAGGAATTCGCGAGTATTGGGCCGCCGTGAGAAACCTCGCTACCACCTATGTACTCGGATCGACTATGCACTGTGTGCATCGTCGCGTGCGGCAATGAAAACGTGGGATAAGCGAAAGCTGGGGTTGATTATTATCAAGTCGACTTCCTGTTATCTACACGATACATTGCTAACACATTGTTGGAGGGGAGAGCATACACCTCCGGATGGACCTCAGTCACAAACTGGAAAGCTTCACAGACTTGACCCACAAGGATACCACATATGACATTCCAATGTAATGTATCTACGTGGGGCGAATTAAGCCCATTTCACACCCCTTTTGGGTTAATTACTTATTGATTTTGTACCTAGCTACCTACATACCTACTCAAGCCTAAGGCGCATCCACATATACACATACCGCATTAATTGAGAAAATTCGTTGCGCTGCAGCAGGGGTCTTCTCTACCAAATCTTGCATATTGGCGTCCAAATCCTGCCTCTGGTTGGCTCATACCCCTGCTGCAGCGCAACGAATTTTCTCAACTAATGCGGTATACCGAGGCCACAAAAACTTGATATATTGGCTATCTCCGGCCAGTGATTATCTCTTTAACAATTGGTTGAACGCTATGATCAGCCTCAGAAGTGACTATTAGTATCTTGCTTTCATTGCCAATTTTTCGAGCTCTGGCGGGTATTGATGAATATCTTTAAAGTCGGAATATAGTCAAACCGGGCCGATTTGATGGCAATAAAGCTGATTTTGAAGTTTAAACGATCCCTAAAATGTACTCAAATATATCTACAGTCACACCTCGCTATGCCGGATGGCTATGACTCACCAGATGTCGTACGGGATAGCAAATATTCCTAGGAATCTGGGAGAGCAAATTTGTTTTGCAGTAATAAAACTAAAGTTCCCGAGGATTTCATACGGGACAGCAAGGGATCTGGCGTATTGAGATCCCATATCGAGCTGCAACTGTACTGCCGATGCTCCTACTTTTGGCCTCCTTACCCACCCTAATGTACGGCACTGTATTCAGAAACTAGATAGCTGAGTTTCCTACATTTAGACAATTCTTCATTTCTTTAGAGCTCCATGGTTGCCAGAGGTTGGCGCGATATAACTACATATACCCTAGTATCCTATCGATATCGTAGCCCTGGCGGAAACTACTAGTATAGAAGTGGCTAAGCATTTCGGGTGACGGCTGCGTGTAGCTAGTTAGTCGGGATTAGTCAGCCCATGAATCTCAAACCTCCTTATTCGGTCGGCTTTTATCTTGACAAAGCGTCAAGCCATCGGAAACTTTAGAGTATGTACTTTACAGTATTCATACATTTATACCTATGAAGGTACATATACTTAGAGATATCAACCACCACAAACATAAGAGGTTAGGATGGCCTAGTCTACACGCTGTTACCCTACCACTCTCGACGTCCGTAACCACCCGGTGCGGATGGGCCCACGAGGCCCCCACATATCCAAGGCATCAATTCATTTACGTAAGACCACGCCAGATAACTCTCGAGCCTGAGATTGGTTCCTTTCAACGTCTGGATTCCATATAGTCCCTCCCGTCTCTCCTCGTCTATTGATTCCTCTAACTGGATGAAATAATACATTCTTCTTTGGGATCGTTATTGGTAGATGATATCAAACATTTGCCAGGATCACATATGGTTTAGCCTAGGGAGTTTCTTCATGGAAAGTCGGTAGATGTTCGATAATCCAAATATTGTGAATCTACTATGTCTCAGGCTAACCCAACCACCCATGCAGACGATCTTATTCTATTCTGCTCTTAGGTAAAAAATTCGAGTAGCAGGCCAATAGGAAGTTTTCCGGACCCTTACTAAACTGCCCTCACTTGCCCATAAGGATAGTCCGATGCGAATATTATCAAGTTTCAAGTCATGCCCCGCAATTGGGGTAGGTAGGGCACTCATTTACCATCACGTAGTCCCTGCTTGATGCTACGATTTACCCTTTCTTTCAAATCCAAGAGGATTGAGAAAGTGCGTTGATTCATCTTTGCCCTGGTCCACTTCACTCGTTATGTAAGATACAATGTTCTCTCTGTCTACCTACCTACTCCAGCACAGTTTCCTACGGGACATTCACTCGTATTCAAGAGGGGAATACAATTTACTAGTAGACCTTTGTCATCGCTATTGACATCTTCGGCTCCCTTATTCCGTAAGCTTGGTATGATGAGGTCCCTTCTATTAATTGTTCGCCATCTTTGTATGGCTGGTATTTCCCTCTCTAGACTAGAAGCTGACATTGGGGTATAATTCCGTATATAAGGTAGCATAACGCAGATTATTCGCTACTTCTCAATATCAACCATAGGTAGAGAGTGATACTCCTCGGCATCGTCCGTTCTACTTACACTACGTCAGAGTTCACCATGCGAGACCCTACGACTCCCCCAGATACGACAAAAATCACATCAACATGGCTACCACCGTTTCTTCGGTCGAGCAGCACCTCCAAAACAAATCCTAATGAAGCCTCGGCATTACTTCCAAAGCCACTAGATGGCTCTTCACACTCCGTCGCCTCCAACTCTGTCCTGGCGGAGTTTCTTCTTCTACTCAAAATGAGCGTCCCTGTAATTTTGGCCTACACACTACAAAACTCACTACAGACTGTCTCAGTCCTAATAGTTGGACGGATGTCGCCAGAAAATCTTGCCACCGCCGCATTCTCATACATGTTCGCCATGTCTACCGCATGGCTGGTTGCTCTTGGTGGTACCACGGCCCTAGACACACTCTGCTCTTCAACCTTCACCGGTTCACGGAATCCGCACGAGCTTGGAATTTTGCTTCAACGAGCCTTTATTGTCTTGGGACTTTTTTACGTTCCAGTCGCAACAATATGGTGGTTCTCCGAGGGCCTGTTTTTGAGATTGGGACAACCTGCAGAGCTGGCTCAGCAGTCTGCATTGTTCTTGCGGTGGCTTATACCAGGGGGGTTGGGATATATCTACTTTGAGTCCATGAAGAAGTTTTTACAGGCGCAGGGGATCATGGCAGCGGGAACGTATGTACTGTTGATTACATCCCCGGCAAACGCAGTGCTAAACTACCTGTTTGTTTATACATGGGGATGGGGATTGATTGGTGCGCCTGTGGCTACGGGGGTAACATACTGGGCAAGTTTTATGGCAATTGTGGCATACGCAAGGTTCGTCAAAGGGTGGGAAAGCTGGGGTGGATGGGATCGGGCCTGCCTGAAAAATATGGGTATTTTCGCCCGGCTAGCAGCACTAGGGGTGGTCATGGTGGGAACTGAATGGGTATGAAAAACGCTAATCAGCTTCAAATAACTGGACAATTTACTGACGTCGACCTGTATCAGTGGGCATTTGAAATTGTTGCGCTTGTAGCTGGTCGCCTGGGCACCATTCCCCTTGCATCTCAGAGTGTCATAATGACTACCGACCAAGTCCTTAATACCATCCCCTTCGGCATCGGCGTTGCTGCCTCCACCCGTGTTGGCAATCTTCTTGGAGCCCGTGACGCCCGCGGTGCTTCCCGTGCCGCCAATACCTCTGCGTTCCTCTCGATTGTAGCCGGTACTATCGTCATGGTCACCATGCTCTCAGTTAAGGATGTTTATGCCAAGATCTTCTCCGACGATGTCGACGTGATAAAGCTCACAGCGGAGGTCATGCCGCTTGTTGCGTTATTCCAGATTGCAGATGGACTTGTCGGCAGCTGCGGTGGTGCTCTCAGGGGCATGGGAAGGCAGCATATTGGGGCCGCAGTGAACTTGGGGTGTTACTACCTCGGAGCGCTGCCATTGGGGATCTGGTTGGCGTTTGGGGGATGGGGATTGAAGGGGTTGTGGGTGGGACAGTGCCTGGCGCTCTACTTGGTGGGTGCGGCCGAGTGGGTATTGGTGAGGTGGAGTGATTGGGAAGCACAGGTACGGAAGGCGTTTGAGAGGATGGAGGTGGATGAGCAGATTGAGGAGGGCGGATTATAATTGGATCATCATATCCAACATAATTTGATACAATGCCTTTACTTTTTTTTTTGTATATGAATAGAAACTTAGACTTTTTTTAGAACGCAGCCAAAACTTTGAACAAAACTTTGAACCGTGCACGGATTGCTATCTGATACCGGGAAAACATTAATCCGAATATAAAACACTTTTTCCCTCTGCCATTAGGAAACATGTGTTTCTTATCCTACCAACAAGATGTGCAGAAACTGACATGACGTCCTCAACCACAACTCACCCAATTGGCCCCACCTCGAAACAAGGCTGAGGAGAAAGCAATCACTCCTACATCCGCCATCCACCAACTGGCCGTTCGTATAGAGAGGATTGTTAGCAATTCCACTTAGCAACCAGCTTTCAGATAAGAGGTTTACGTAACATCCAGCCCAGCCCAGCCCTAGCCGCTGTATGTACAAGGCTCTAGGATGAAACGAGCGGACGGGCATGGGTCAGCCTGCAGTATGGGGTAGAGCCCGGAAGTCGAAGATTTTTGAACACTCCCCCCAGGACCGATGTCTGTGAAGCAGGTTTTATGGTTGCGGCGCCGAGAAACAGGTTTAGTTGATGGGGTCGCTTCAGGTTTTTGGTTGCTTTAGTGCCTTAAATATGATCAGAGGCGTTTATCGTCATCGCTCAACATCATACGTTCAAAAGAATAGGTATCAAGAGCTCCCCCGAGACAAATTGATAGCTACTTTCACTGATTTAATAATCTATAAAGCAAGACATGATTCCGCTTAGACTATACTAAACTCACATACACACACAAAACCTGACATGAGCACTATTCCATTCGGACGACGACATTATTTTGCGAGGATAATGATCGATATCTTGATCGATGCACGCCTCAACACTGAACCTAAAATCTCTATTACTGCAACCCGCTTTGAACTGGCAGTTAGTGTCCGGTCCAAAATACGTACTTTGCGTAGGGTGGCCTCTTGGCCATTCAGAAAGATCTCTATGGAAGTAGGAGTTCCGCTTTCAACTGTTTATAGCATATGTCACCCATTCACTCCCGTATGCGATTGGTAGGCCAAAAATTATCCTCTTGGCGGCACAATTCAAATCGGTTGATTCAACGTCTACTTCTTCACAAGAGAATCGCGAAAGCCTTTAATGCAAATGCGAGAAGAAGAAGGTGTTAAAGTTCGTAGACAAACTTTACGAAAGCATTTGCAGGATGCTGGTTTACCATGACGAATCGCGACGATCAAACCCTACCTTTCTCCGGCAGCATTGTCCGCGTTAGCAGTTGGTGGGGAAAAGGTAGCGACGGAAGAGGATGGTTAGCGAGGATGGACGGAGGTGAGGAGATGGTGGCGTCACTGGATTCAGAGGTTACGTGGCGTGATGGATTTGTAATGAAATCGGAGGAGATGGTGGGGAGGAATACGAGGTGTGGTTACGGGTTTCTATGGGGTTACGGAGGGAAGTGTAGTCGTAGGGAATGGCGGGAATGTGTTAAATAGAACTAGATTCTTTCTTTAGTTCTTTCTTTCTTTTCTCTGCATGCCGTCTTTCATGTACCGATATATAGGAATATCTCTATTTTCTGAACCATAGTTTGAGATCCCAGAACCGGGATCCATCATTGATATCATCATCGTTACCGTTGGCGCCCATCCGATCCTCACTCTCGTTCTTGTCCTGCCCTGTCCGGCTTTTCTGCGCTTTGCGGTCTGTCTTACGCCCGGCAAGCCTCTGTCTTCGTCGGTGTCGCCGTTGTCTGTGTTCTCGGGTTCTTCCTGCGTCATCATTGTGCTTTCTGCTTGCTCACTACTTTCCGTCTAAGACGAGACCATCCTTCTTCGGCCAAACGCTTGTGCGATTCGCCATGCGTAGTTTGTCGTAGCGCCCTGGCGCGATGGAGGTATTGCTCAAAGCTCGCGATGGCCTCGCGAACTTTCTATTTCGCCAGAAGTGGGCAGCAGCGGAAGAAGCGACACAGCATATCCTCCTCCGCCTACGGAGGTCCGCAATACGTCATCGGCGCCACCACTTGTGGCAAAACAGCCCGTGAGTTAATAAAGAAACCTGCGACTACGAAACTAAGATCAAAGCTGCAAGAAGGAATCAGCGACATCGGGAGCTGACTCCAAAGTCACCTGTCGGAAAAGCACCTGGAAATATCGTAGGAGACGAAAGGCGAGGATGTTTGCAGAGACATTTCTGATCAAACTCACGTAATCTCGATCGATTTCGCGCCTCAACAAATTGCTATTCTATTTACCGGTTGGAAGGGCCGCGGATCGGTTTCTTATATACCGGATGAGAATTGCTGGATTCAATGTCGGAGTTTTTGAAATTTTGAACAACGCTTTTGGACGGATCGTGCCACCGTCGTAACGAGGAAATCGAACGCCAACGTCAGCGTCCTTCCGAATATTTCGCGAGTTAAGTATTTATCATGGACTACGAGTTTAACTGGCGCCAAGATTGAGTGTTCTTTGGAAGAACTTGTCAAACGATGGCGTTAATGATACAGAATGAAACTCCGACACCACTGAGGAATGTGGTCTACTACGGTTGGATAATAAGCATTCTGGTAGGGATGGGGAGGTTCGATTTCAGATTCCTAGTCTGCCTCCGCCCTTCTTTCCTCGGCCGCCCGGCGGCGCCGTCACTCGTGCGAGACCACCGCATCACTACCCGAAGGCATCCTTCCTATATCTCCACGTGGATCTGTTTAATAGTCGACGTCGTCCGACCTTGCAGAGGAAGGCTGCGTCGGATAGAGAATCGTTCTTTATTATTGTGGGAGTTGGGCGTTTGGTTAGGGATTGTGCTTTGTCGCGCCGGGAAGAGCGCAGGATGAGGGAAAGTTGGAAGCAAAAAGGAAAAGAAGGAAAAAGGAGGATGTTTTGTCGAAGAGGAGGAGTTAAAAGATTCGTCACGCAGCGGCGTAGTCAGGGCGACCTTGCGAAGTCTTTCTAAGGTTCTTTTACTGCGTTACCGATTATCGAGAAGGGAAATGGATGGGAATCAGTTGATTGTAGTTTGTTACATTTCACAAAATAAAAATCTATTGTCTTGCTACGCTGATCGATCTTGGAGCGTCGGGATACGCCGTAGACGAAGACTTTGTCGCCATGAGTTAAAAATGAAGAAGTTGAGGCGAGAGGGAGATTGATGTCGTTGACGGAAGACCCATTGAATCGGGAAAGGTAGCAGGAAGGTAGCGTTGGAGCTGGAAATTCGTAGGCGTGTGGAGGAATGTCCAATTCTTTGTTACAAAATTAGGGACATTACCCACTTGTAATACCGTGGATGAGAGCGTGGGGTTATTATCGATGGAAAAAATGAGATTCAATTCAGGTCCAGTCTTTGCGGAACGCTGTTCAAATAATGACGCAATTGTAATCGAGGATTTCTCTCCGTAGAAAGGCCAGCTACTCATATTTCAGCCATCACCCTCGCTCCTTCAAGAAACTTTCACAAGATCCTGCGGTTCAAGTCTCTCCACTACATTATCGCTGTTAACAAAATTAAACACCGTAACCGCGATGGAACGATTCCATTATCGACTATCAACGGTTTCGACAATTGTTTGACGAAAGGAATGCATCTAAGTTGCCACCACATCGTCCCCTACGATCGTGAGATCAGCTGAGGAAGGAACAACACCACCGTGACAGTATGTCGAGGAAGAATTGAAGGCGCAGAGACTATCTAGAATTTGCAAAAGGATTTCTTGACTCTAATTCTCTGGAGCTGTGTTGTTTGTTAAAAAGGCAGATGGGTCGCATGCGTCATGTATTGACTATCGGAAATTGAATGCCATCACGGTCGAAAGACAGATACCTCACCCTCACACCGAAAAACCACAAATCTAGCGAAGAATTTTTTACCAAGTTAGAAACTTACGCTATAACCAAATTCGAATCGAGGAAGGGATGAGTGGAAAGCGAACTTTTAAATGCGCGATATGGGCGTTGAATCTTGGTAATCGCTTTTGGTTTAACAACGCGCCGCTACCTTTCAACGGTGGATCAACGATATCTTACGCCCTTTTACGGATCGCTGTGCCACCGCTTATCTGGACGATATATTAATCTTCGAAACGGAGCAACGTCAGCGGGATGTGCGACAAGTGTTAAAGCTCAGAGCCAAGTTCATCTGAAGCGCGAAGTGCGAGTTTAGCGTCAGGAAACCAAATCTTGGGAATGATTTTAGGGAATGAAAATGGGCGCCAAAGTACAAACAATCGTAAAGCACCGGTGAAGGAGGTTCAGGAATTTCTAGGGTTTCTTGCTTCTATCGCTTTATCATCTTATTCCAGTGCATTCGGTGCATTAACTTCTCATGAAGCGCGTCGATTTGAATGGGCGTAAAGGTGGTGACTTTTCAAAAACTTAAAACAGCGTTTATCGCCGATTTTGATGCATCCCGATCGCGAAAGAGAGTTTATTGTCGAAACAGATCTTCCGACTATGTGTCGGCCGATTCTATCACAACGGACGGGATGATGAGCAGTTTACATCCAGTGCTTTCTTTCCAAAACACACGGCGGAATGTAATTATGAGATCTACGAGCGAGTTGTTGGTCGTCATCCGATGTTTGAAGAATGGAGACCTCATTTAGAGACGCGGGTTTCAAGTTAAGGTTTTGACGGATCATCGTAATTTGGAATATTTTATGTCCACCAAATTGTTAAATCGTCGTCAAACTCGTTGGAATTCTGCTCGATTTAATTTTGTTATTCAATACGGAAAGCGAGGAGAAAAGTAGATATTTTGACGAGGAGATCACGACTTACCAGGAAGGGGATGAGCATTTGGAACAACAGAGTAGGTTAGTGTTGAAAAAGGAAAATTTGGATGAAAAGATAAGTTTGTTAGCTTTGTCAAATGAGCCGTGAAGGATCGTCTCCCATACAAGAGTTATTTGAAGAAAGCTCAAGTTGATAGTTTTCCAACAAGATTCTGAAATGCTTGAGATGGTGTTCGTGATCGAAAGAAATTTATTTGGCTGAGTCTGAGGGCAGCAAGGGTTGTTATTGTATCGAACACTCTACATGTTCCCGATTGCGAACTTAAACTTTATCTTCTACGGGAATATCGCGACAAACCTTCCAGGCGTCGGGAGATCAAAGACGTTGGAACTTAGTCGAAACTACTACTCACGCCAAGCGAAGATATAGATCGTATGTTGAAATTGTCATATTTGTCGGAGAAAGCGAATCATAACCTCTGAGCGAGTTCTGCGGCCACTCTCGTCACAAGGGCGGGCGGATGTTCTGTGGACTTTGTGCGAGAACTGGAGAAGCAGCGGGTGTAATCTTTATACTTGGTAGTTGTGGACGGTTGGCCAAAATGAAACATCTTATTCCTACTACAGAAAATGTTAACGCCGCGACTTGTCTATCTGGAAGCGGTATGGAAGCTTCATGGGTTAGGAGACCGTTGTTTCAGATCGGGGGCTGAATTTTTTGGAAAACACTCTGTGATCGACTAGAGATTCTCGCCGATATTCTACTGCATTTCATCCTCAAACCGACAAACCGGACTAATGCGCAATTATGGAACAATATCTACGCAGCCTATGTATCTGTCAATGACTAACTTTCTCCCGATGGCTGAATTACGCTACTAACAATCATATCTCCGAAACAACTAATATGTCCCCTTCGGTGACTACGGAGACATCGCCGAATAACGTTTGGGCGCTAGCGTGGACAAACAACAAATGAGGATCAGATGAATGGTGAAGAAAATGGGTTTCGACTTACGAAGAGTGAGATGTTCGGAAGATACGGGAAGAAATGGTACATCGTCGAATCCCAAAAGCTATATGGTCGGCGATTTAAATCTACTCATTCGAAATATAGAAACTAAACGCCCTTCCAAAAACTTGACTGAAACAGGTTGGTAAATGCAGGTCAAGCGAATCAGTCCTCTGGCCTACGAGTTGGGCTAATCGCCTCATCCATGAAAATACATCCGGTATTTCATGTTTCACTTCTTGCATCGATCCTATCCTGCGACAAATTGTGGAACCGCGCGTGGAAGTTGAGGAGAAATTGAGTGGGAGGTTGCAGAAATTCTGGGCTCAAGAGAAGAGAGTCGACGGATAGAATATTTAGTGAAATACGTTGGTTATGAGACACTTGCAACCTCGACGATCGAACCGGAGAGCTTTTCATGATCAGATCTCGAAACCTCGGCTATCGAGGCGCAGGAGGACTGATCTGTCGGCGTCTTGGCGTTGAGTCGACAGTTCGGTAGGGGAAAAGGTAGCGACGGAAGAGGGATGGTTAGCGAGGATGGGCGGAGGTGAGGAGATGGTGACGTCGGCTGGATTCTAGCAGGTTACGTGGCGTGATGGATTTGTAATGAAATCGAGGAGATGGTGGGGAGAATACGAGGTGTGGTTCTGGCGGGTTTACATGGGGTTCTACGGAGGAAGTGTAGTGTAGGGAATGGCGGGAATGTGTTAAATAGAGCGGGTAGATTCTTTCTTTAGTTCTTTTCTTTTCTCTCTGCTCTTTCTCTTACTCGATATATGGAATATCTTTCCTATTTTCTGAACTATAGTTTCGAGATCCCAGAACCTGGCCGGGATCCATCATTGATATCATCATCGTTACCGTTGGCGTCCGATCCTCACTCTCTATTCTTGTCCTTGCTGTCCGTTTTCGCTCTGCGCTTTCTTGGCGGTCGCTGTCTTTGTCTTCGGCCGCCTCCGTCGTGTCGCCGTTGTCATTTGTGTTCCTCGGGTTCTTCTGCGTCATCATTGTCGTCTTTCTCTTGCTCAGACTACTCCGTCACACAGCTAAAATTAAGCGTATGACCTGGGCAGACAACATCCGTGATTGGACCGCTGCGGACTTCCAGAAGATAGTATGGACTGATGAATGCGCATTTAATGTAGGGGGGTTTGCAGGCAATACATGAGTCACACGGCTTCCAGAAGAGGAGTTTAATGAGGATTGTTTAGTACCAAAGTTTCGGAAGTTGGAGACAATCGTGGTTTGGGGATGCATTTATGGTAGTACCAAAGGAGTGCTTGTGATACGGGATAAAAGGAATGGTGAGACTCTTACGGGACCTGGATATTCCACATTATTCGCCCACATCTGGATTCTGGAGGCAATGACAAATGCGATCCTAGACTATATTTATATCACGCACGGGCACCTCCTCACCGCAAAATATACTTAGGAATGTCTTACGTGAAACGGTATCTTAGGATATATTTTCAACTGGCGCAGCACGATTATGTAACCCTATTGAGAATATCGGCGTCTTATGAAAGACAGAATCAGACGTATCGCCAGACTACTAACATCACTCATGAGCTATTCAAGAAGAGTGGAACGCTATCACATCGGATGAGATAAAGGCACTTGTTGATTCTATGCCAAAGCAATTAAAGCAGTCCTTTCCGCACAGGGAGGACACACAAAGTACTAATTCTGGAGGTATGGATACTCGGAAATGTGGATAAGCTGATATGAAGCCTCTTTTTTTCTCACATATCTTCTATTTTCTATATTGACTCGTCTGAAAGAAACTATGGATGTGAACGAGTGGAATACAAAACCGGCCCCTTTACTATATTCTCTTATTTCTTTTATTTTGGGAGAGGTGGCGGGTATGGATGGGTGGAACACAGACTTGGAACCAGTCTATCTATTATATTTTCTATTACTTTCATTCTGACAGGCAAATGTGAGCAGTTTGTAACCCGGAGATGAAGCCTCTTTCATTTCTTACTCCTCAAAAATCACTTCAAGAAACCACTGGTACCTTCTCCCGCCGTTCATGTGTGACTGAAGATCTCAACAACCTGTCCTGCATACAGGGTCCACACGGGTTCGCTCACTTTATCCTAGGGCCTTGTACTTTTCTCGGCGATTGATCTTCTGTAGAGTACCATGGTAAACAGAGAAGGAAACACCGCGAATATACGATAAGGATGGATGGGGTGGGAGGAGGAGTCCAGCGAATGGATAAGGGTTGGCTGGCAGTCGCGGGTTAATCCGACAGTGCAGAGTTGGTGAGTGGTGGATGCCCCGATGTGGTAACTGGGGTGAGAAGGACCCGGGTAGGGATGTACTTTATGCACGGGCCAACTAGCTGGTACTCTACTCTCTAGTGGACTGGTGGGAGTGGAGGTCGAGTGCTACTATCTAGATTCCTGTTTGGGATATTCAATAGAGAAGCTGCGGGTCACAAAGTCACCATCTTGTGGGGGGTGTACCTGAACAACAACAACATACATACTCATCCTCTACCGGTTTTCTTTTCTGGGAGGCTCACGTGCGTGGGGTTCCGGGGTGCTGGGATTGATTCGGAGAATTGTGATTTTGACGTTTATGTGCCTATTGAGCGGGGGGGGGGGGGATTCGATTGTCTCCTATCGCCCTACTGTCTGACCCAGAGAAGAAAACACCACCATTGCTCTATCGGGCTACACGGAAGAGCAGTGCCCCCCCAAGTAGTGACTCGGGGGAGAAGAACATCCATTAGATAAGTGGACAACTTTCTTTTGGCGTGCTTGTTCTCGTCCTCGTTCGTCCTGCTACATGTGGGAGTACGATTGAGTGGCCCTGCCTATAGAGAGGACAGAAGTTGGTCGGTATTACCTAAAACTCCGAATCAAATCCCCGATCGGTATGCCTAGATCTTGATGATAGGCGTGCTTCTGACTGTTGGTAGATGCTTGTACTCGAGAAGCATACATACATGTCTGCTTGATACTATTCTCCGACCTAATGTGATATCAACGGCTGGTTCCCCTCTTCCCTTTGGCCCTACTAACTAGATGCTATAGGTACATACACTTAGATCAGAAACCTCCATTGTGTTGCTACATCGGGATATACGGAAGAGTAGCCCCCCCCCCCCCCCCCATTGTTCAATTCCGGTGACCCATGGGAGAATTTCATACATGAGTGCAGTTTGTTCTTTTTCACACCTCTCCTTTGTACTGCTATATGGAGGAGTACGATTGAGTAGTAGTAAACACTCCCCCAGAATGAAACCGGTATTACCTAAACTAAACTCCGAATATGTTCTCGATCAGATCCAGATGATAGGCGTACTGCTGGCCGTTGATGCCGTTATTGGCCCTATACTATGCATGCCTAACATCGATACCATGATACGATATGGCATCCACACTGTTTCTTCGATGATGTCAATAATCGCCTCTCCTCTCTTCCCCCAAAGACAGTTTCTTTTACCTAATGGTTATGAATCCTTAGATCTGGTTGATTAATTGATTTGCTCGTTTATTTGTTACTAATATTTGACCAAGATCTACAGATATTTACCTCTCTATAGCTATACTTAAGATCAGCAATTAGAACAATATAACCCACCAAAATCCCCCCAGGAATTACCTTCACCAAAGCATCGAGATAGATGTACCTGACCACCCTCATCACATTGACTATGCATACCACCGCCATTCTCTTCCTCGCTGCCATTGCCTCGGTCGTGGGGCACGAGCACCAGGGCAGCCTGCAGGAGCATCTTAGCGCACAAGGACCGCATCGTGAGAGGTTATGGTATAACACACTGCCAGGTGATGGCGGCACTCAAGTACATCCTCTCCTCCCCCTCTTCCCTCTTCACCAATAGCAGTTTTATAACAGTTTGTTTTGACAGGCGGATTCTGTCTTTTCGGGCATCTCGACATTCGGCCGTCTGCCCTACTACCCATGCCTAGCCTCCGACGCCGAGAAGTTTGACATTGCCTTCCTCGGCGCCCCGTTCGACACTGGCACATCCTACCGCCCCGGTGCCCGTTTCGGCCCCTCCGGCATCCGTCAAGGGTCCCGCCGTCTCAACCTCTACGGTGGATACAACGTCCCGCTCGCCACCAACCCATTCAACTCCTGGGCCCGAGTCCTCGACTGCGGCGACATACCCGTTACCTCGTCTGTCCCCCCTCTCCTCCTCCCTTCTCCCTCCTACGGGTGAAACAAGACTAACGTGGCGGCCGGTATGTAGCTACGACAACGACTACGCCATCAAACAGATTGAGAACGGGCACCACGCACTGCTGTCGCGCACGCCCGCCACGGGCGCGGGCAAAAGCGGCCCGAGCCTGGGCGGAAAGACATTGCCGAGAGTAATCACCCTGGGAGGGGACCATACGATTGTGCTGCCGATATTGAGGAGCGTCAAGAGGTTGTATGGGCCCATTAGTGTCATCCATTTCGATAGCCATCTGGATACGTGGAAGCCAAAGGTGTTTGGCGGGAGCTTGTCGAAAACGGCGAGCGTGAACCATGGGACGTATTTTGTGAGTTGTGCCCCCACCCTGGGGGATTAAGTAATAGTACTAACACCTGGGGCAGTACCACGCCGCCCAGGAGGGCCTTCTCAAGAACGAGAGTAACATCCACGCTGGAATCCGCACGACTCTGAGCGGGCCGAGCGACTACGAGAACGACGGCTATGTCGGCTTCGAGATCGTTGAAGCGCGGGAGATTGACAGCATCGGCGTCGATGGCATCATCAAGAAGATCATTGACCGGGTCGGCACCACAAATCCCGTGTATCTGTCTATCGACATCGACACTCTTGATCCGGCGTTTGCACCCGCCACCGGGACGCCCGAGACCGGCGGATGGAGCACGAGGGAGTTGAGGACCATCGTTAGGGGCCTGGAGAGCATCAACCTGATCGGTGCGGATATTGTGGAGGTTGCGCCGGCGTATGATACGAATGCGGAGTTGACGACGATGGCGGCGGCGGATGTGCTGTTTGAGGTGATGAGTATTATGGTGAAGAAGGGGCCATTGAGTTATATGGGAGACGGATCAAAGAGGCAGGAGGAGTTGTAGGTGGCAGTATGTGGATTTATATGGTGGTGTGTATGTATTCAAGTAGTTAGACGAGTGATGATATTGCAGTTATGACAATGATTTGCGCTTGCCGCCTCAGATCAATCCGTCTCATATAGATTATCATGAACTAACCTCTAGAGGGTGAGATTGGTGCAATTATGGAGAGGAGAGGGGACGGCGAGAGAGACACGCCAGAAAAGAAAACTGCAATAGTTCTCATTATTGCGTTGCGTGGTTTGGCCCTGACCAACAAAAAATGTGCCTGTCCTTTTGATTCTCCATTTCAAGCAAACGCCGAGACCCCCTTCCCCTCCCCACTTCAGCTCGCGCTTATCAGCCCGCTCTCCCAACGCAAGCAACCTAGACATAACATCCCCTCCACCACTCCCACCCTCCACCGATCCAAGAAAATCTCCCACCTGGAAGAAGAGGGGATCACAAATAATCACTCGAATGTCTTGGCAGGCCGGTGAAGCGCCTCCCGGTCAACGCACCACAAAGCGATAACACACGTACGTTTCCCAGGCATGCATGAGTGTACCATCTTCTACCGGGTAGAAGTCAAGCTTTTGAGGGAATAGGCGATTTGTGGATTTGGACTGAGGCTTGCAGGGGGCATCTCTGTGTTTTCGGTCGTATGAGGTGGTTATATTAGGGAATACCCTATATCCTGAGGGGCTGGGGATATGTAAGAACTGGTCTATCGAAGTTAACGTGGATCCATACATCTTATGCACCCGGGCATACTGCTCGTATGTTTTGCTTCGGGGAGAGCTAGGTCATCCACTTCCTACCACGAGGACACATCTGCGGGTACCATGGAGGAAGATGAAATGGAGGTATATATCATGCAACCCTGGACCATCACCATACCCCTCAAAGCTGGTTTAACCTCAGGTATAAAAATTTAAAGTATTTGATAGTATTTCTTAGCCATCTCCAAATCAGGTCGAGACCCGCCTTATGTAACCACCACCAGGCGCTTACCCGATTCAGGTTCCAAATATTTGCTCTTCCATGCACAGCCTTCGCGACATCTGCACCATGGTCGATCTTGAGCCTTCCAGAAAGAAAGAAACAGAAGAAGGGGAAAAATTTCACCTCACGATATATTACCGAATAATCTCGAAAAGAAGCATAGACCACCACCACCACTTTATGTCGTGCTTACCCCGACACGACACGCGCGTTCGTTCCTACTACTCCACATCCAGTGTCAACCCCCCTTCCAAGAACCATCCGTTCGCAAAACATCATTTCCAGGAAAATTCTGATCCGCAGTTAGTTGTATATATAGTCCGTATCTATGCACACACACACAGTCTCTCTATGCATACAAGTACTTAAAATGAGTGTTTCGTGCGCGCGCACCCACCGGCCGGACCGGAGCTCCCGTCAATTGGGGAAACTAGACCGTCTTGACACTAGTGTTTGAGGCTTTGACTGTGGATCGCTATATTGAAGAACGAAACGGGTTCTTGCTGCTATTGGGGCCCTCCTGACTGGAGTTAGCTCTCTGGATATGGGGGGAGAGGAGGGGAAGGGGAAGGGGAAGGGGAGGGGGAGGGGGAGGGTGGTTGTATAACCTCGTTAAAGACCTGAATGACCAAGGGACAATCCTGATTAATTCCGGGATATTGTTAAAGTTCATAGTATACCACTCCAGTAATTATAAGAGGGCGCAGCAAAACCATTGCATATCGATGAAAGATGGAAGGAGAGATGTCGCAGTACACCGGACCCCTCTGCTGTAAACCTCAAGTAGCGTAGGGCTCGCTCGGTATGTGCCAAGCTCACGCGCTAATCCGCAACAGGCAGTGCAGAGTGCAGATGATGATGATAACTCTGGTGGTGTTTGTATTAAAATTTCCCTACCGGAGAAAAGGCGACTCACATAATATATCGGGGATGGGGAGGGGAAAATAGTATCGTATAACGCTTTACAATATAAAGGGGTGATCGGACCTTTTAACCAAGTACCTACATTTATTTTTTCTCTTTAACGTCTGGTCAAATAGCATTCATCACGTCCCTTCTGGATCCCTTCACTCCTTTGATTCCTTCCTTCCTCCTTCTTTGCAACGAGCTTCTTATTCGTTCATTTTCGTTTCCTTTTTTTTTATTTTTTATTCTTTATTTCTTCTCCAAACTTTCCAGGTAGACTTTGACTTACTTGGAACCTACACACTCCTTTATACACCCTTCCCCCATATCACAGCCCAACATGAGCAACCCCCGCCACCAAGAATACCACCACAACCAGGACCGATCCCAGGGCCTTCCTGTTGAAGAATACCCACTGGACCACCGACACTCCCACCCTCAGAACTGGAAGTATGGGATGTGTGGATGTTTCAGTGACTGCGGAGTCTGTAAGTGGCTCCCCCAATAACCATATATATATATATATATACCTAAGTATATATATATATAAAGTATCGATGAATTAACTAACAACCCCCCCTTCCAGGCTGTACGGGCTACTGGTGTCCCTGCATCCTCCACGGAAAGACAAAGCACCGCATGCGCCACGGCACCATGGAAAAATACTCCTGCTGCAACGCTCCTGTACGTCTCCTCCCCCGCCCCCGCCCCCGCCCCCGCCCCCGCCTCCTGCAATTAATTGGCAACTAACAGATATATATAGTGCATGGGCTTCGCCGTGCTCGCAGCCTGCCTGCCGCCGCTCTACGTCATCATGGGCATGCGCCAGCGCGCCGAGATCCGCGAGCGGTACAACATCGCCGGCGGCGGGTGCGGCGACTACTGGCGCTCGCTGTGCTGCTCGTGCTGCTCGCTCGTCCAGGAGGAGCGCGAGGTGCGCGATAGGCAGAAGGAGAAGAACGTGGCGAGGGGGTACCAGCAGCCACAGGGGATGGTGTATGCGCCTGCTAGTGCTGCGGGCGTGGGGAGGGGGAAATAGATGTGGGGACTGGTGGGCGCTTTTTTCTTTCGACTTTCGTTTTTCTTTTGTGGGTATTTTGGGCGTTCGACTATTTTTCTTCTTTTTTTTTCTTGTGTGATTATTTCAGTAAAGTGGCCATTGCAGATAGGGCTGGGTGAGGGGAATATTAGATCTAGGGGGTGACGGCGCTCACCAACACGGAGGGGTTTTTTCGTATTATTGGGCTTTCATATGTCTGCATTTGAATCAATCTATCATATGTACTCTCTTGGCGGCCAAGTCCATAACTACCTTATATACTTTACAAGTTCTTAGAACGACCAACGCTACTAGGTCCAGCCCGAGTGAGCGCCTGTGAGGGTTACCGCCACACTATTTTACTACTAGACTCGCGAGCTTAATATCCAACCTACCGACCGACCGGTCGGCGGTCCATCCAGCTAGCCAGGTTGGCTCTCGGAGCCCAAAAATACACCCATGACCTCATGCGCCGCCGACCAGGCACAAAGCAATATCTCCGTGATATGTACCCTGGTGTGTTGCATTCGCTTATGTCGGGGTAGGGTCTCGGTGGCTGACTCGGCCAATAGGACCCTTTCCATCAAGCCCAAGCTGAGAGGAAGCGTGTGTGGTTACACATGGATGGGGAGGATGGGGGAGGGTGAGACGAGGGACGATGGTTTAAACTGGAGGCACCAAGTTAATTAATGGGGGGACTGGAATGTGGGTATTTGGGGGTCAGCACATACATACATACCTAACTAGGAATTGGACTGATCATGAGTCGATATAATAAGTGTTGGACTGAGTTGATGCTGGCAGACTGAGTTAGTACATATGATGGCTGAGTTTGCACTCTCTGACTGAGTTAAGTCGACGGCCGACTGATTTAATGTCCGACTGAGTTCAGTTGGTACTTGACTGAGTCTGCATCTGCCGGACTGAGTTTGGGAATTTTCAAGAGGTTGAGTGGACTAGACTTGTGCCGTTTGACTGAGCTAGATTGAGCCCGACTGAGCCTAATTGACGGCTGCCTGAGCTGGGATCTGCCGGACTGAGTTTGGGGGGTTTGACTGAGCAAAATTGAGTATAATAATTGGTGACCGACCGAGCTTAACTGGTATCCGGCCAATTAAGCTGTGATGGATCCGCCCGACTGAGCTTGATTGACATCCGACTGAGTTTGTAACGCTTGACTGAGCTTAATTTGGTACCCGACTGAGTCGGTCGGCATCTCCCGGACTGAGTTTGTATCTGCCGGACTGAGTCGACAACTGCCGGACTGAGTTTGCGAGATGACTGAGCTTAATGGACTGAGTTTGCAGGATCCGACTGAGCTTAATGGACTGAGTTTGCTCTATGTATAATCCGTTGACTGAGTTGGGGATCCGTAGGACTGAGTTTGCTCGACGCTGAACTGAGTCTGGTTGATGGCTATCGAGTCCAGCCAATTAACGTCCAACTGAGCCAATGCCTACCCCGCCAAACTGAGTCTGCACCCCGCCTATTAACTGAGTTCCCTTAACTGAGTCCCCTTATCGACTGGTCAGTTGGCGTTGCCCCAAACTGAGCTTCTCCAGGATTTGTCTGTCTGTCGAGTCTAATTGATTTGTTATGCAACTTGAACCCTTCTTTTCTAAGGGGAGGCAGAGGTACACGAAGGGACGAGTGTGTCTACACACTGCAACACATACGCATACAAATTAAAGCAAGCGCGGTGCAAAACACAGCACACCGTCGCACCTCGTTATGTTGTATACGAGACAGCAAACAGTTTTTAGTAGAGAAGAGCAGTACCTGTCCGTACGAGATCGACTACAAGAGATCCAAGATGTCGAGATACGAGATGGCGAGGTGCGACTGTAGGATGTACCCTCACATTCTAGAACTGAGCTTGCACCATGCACCCCCGCCACTAGATTGAGCTCTGTATGTACTGAGTTCTGCACGACTGAGTCCAACTGCCCCCCCGACTGAGTCGGGGTCTCACAGAACTGAGTTTGTTCCATACGACTGAGTTAACCTGCGTGTTGAACTGGTCCAATTTCGACTGAGTTCAGTCCAACTGAGTTCAAGTCGATCTACTGTCCGACCAATTAGCCCGCCCGGTGTTGGACTGAGCTTGTGATCTCCCCAGACACCCAACTGAGTTCATGCTACTCCACTGGTCTGAGTCTACCCCCCATGCATCTTCTCTTCCAAACTCAGTCTGCCTTCTAGACCCGAACTCAGTTCATCATCACCTCCTCGATCCTCCACCGCTCTACATGGAGAACTGATTCGATCTACTCTTCCCGACTGAGTCCCCACACCAGATCTGGCTGGGTTGGCCTTTTAAGTTGGTCTTTTGCGACATCTCGCTTAATTGAACTGCTATTGTGTATAAGCCCATCTGGCAATCTTACCGATCCTACTAAGCATACCTGCCGATTCATGATCCGTCACTCGGTGATGTAGTAGTTTGTCATGTTATCCCTTGATTGATACTCCATGTCATCCCTTATTTATCTATTTATTTATACCAATGTTATCCCTTTGTCGGTAGAGTGCTGACCCCCAAGAGGGAGTAAATAATAAATCTCCCATACAAATCTCGTTCCCTACTACTTTATAGGGGGGCCAGCATTGATAATAAACCATTCTGCTTAGGGCTATATGCCCACTTCACAGATATGTGACTGTCCTAAGTGGGTATAAAGAAGCATCCCTTGTATCCAAGATTGATATGATAACGAAGTCTACTACCTTGTACTATTCAACTTACAAAAAGTCGGGTCATGTTTGGTCTCTATCGTCGTTGAAATCATATGTTTAATGTCACTTTATTCCGATAACAGAGGCTATATAGCGCAAAGCAAAGACGTTATAATATGAGATCCTATCCTCATGCTTCGATTATTAAATCCGCTTATCTCTTTTGACAAGTAACTAGCAAATTAGCAAAACAAAGTATTCATGAGCCGTCACTCGACCCAACAATTAATCCCAGCATCCATCGCTAGCTAGCTAGACCTCGACCTCAAACCCCTAAATGAAAAGTAAAAAAAAAAAAAAAAAAAATTAAAGATCCAACTCCTGGCCTTCATACAGGAATAACTCGGATGGCATTTACCCAGAACCTCGAAGTCTGATACCCGTACCCTGCATGTGTGCACGTCAAAGATAAACCTAGGCGACTCCTACCACCACTGCCTTGAACTGCTGCGATCTGTCTCGTCGGTGCCCACGTATTGGAGAGATCATTGATGCTAACCGCAACCTGGAGACCATCAAGAGAGATAATAAGACTACACGCCCGTGAGGATCTCCTTGTGAGGGCCGAAAAGATATATCTCTGTCCAGCGCAGAGTATCAGGTCTTGTTGAAGTATCAGAGTTCCACTCAAGGAAATCAAGGGTTGGAACCTTAAAACTAAGCTGTGGGGGTCAACCGATGCGATATCGTTAGTGATTGTGGCAGTGATGGACGAGGAGATTAAGGCCATGTTCCATGGGGAAAGGTCTGGCGTATCAAAGCTTAGTTTGCGAGGAAGCGCGGAGCAGGTGGAGGCGGAGGCGGCCGTAGTGCGAGTGGTGAGCGTGGTGAGGCTTGTAGTGATACTGGAGCTGGCACTCGTAGGGCGTGTGGTTCCACTAGGATCAACCATGGTGGGAAGAGCAGTACCACTGGGGCCCGGGCCGATAGTACTGTCAGAGGGACCAACGGTGACAGTAACAACTATAATGGCGCCACCTGGGGCGGTAGAGCTACTGGGGCCAACGGTATTAATCGTAGGGTTAATAGAGGCTGGGTCAATGATTGTAAGCCTGGAAGTCCCGGTGGGGTCTGTGGCACTACCACTAGGATTAATCCTAGTGGTAGTTGGGTTGATCATGCCAGTGAGACTACTAACAGCCCCACTGGTACTGGGAACAGTAGGATTGATTATGTTGGTAGATCTGATAATATCAGTTCTGCTTTAATGTAAATTAATTATAATAAGAGATAAGTGAGGAAGGATCATACCCAGTAGTAGTTACTGTATTGGTTTCCTGAGTAGCAGTAGCAGTTATAGTTGATGTAATAGTCACAGGGGCCGCGGTAATAGTGGTTCCAACGTTAACTGTAACTGTTTGCTGGGCTGTAGTGATGGTCCTAGTAGTGGTTGTAAAAGCGGTGATCGTTTCGGTAACTGTAGGGATCACTTGAGATGTTCTGGTCACGATGGCGGTGTTTGGCCCTTCTGTGATCGTACGTATTGCTGTAGTAACTGTTTCAGTTACAGGAAGGGTTATAGTTCTAGTATATGTGCCTGTAGCGGTAACAGTGTTTACACTTGATCGGGTGACCGTACTGGTGATAGTTTCTCTTGTGGCGGCTGTTCTAGTTCCAGAAATTGTGATCGTCCTAGTGTTGGTAGTCGTAGTAGTGGCAGTCACCACCAATGTTGAGGCCACACATGCTGTACTAGTCCCTATACCGGTACCAGTACCTGTGTTTATAGACGTCTCCGTACCCATGACTGTATTACCAACAGGTATAGTACTAGCTGTAGCTGTGCCAGTAGCCGTACCAATACAAGTGCCCGTATTCGGATTTCTCCACCATAGTTGACCCCTACCAAGACATCGATATTAGTTAATGTCACAGAGTTATTGAAGTTTTCTTTAATCAATAGTAGAACTCACTCTGATCCTCCACCACATGGCTGGTAATTAGTGTATCCCTGTGCAGCAAGTCTACATTCTCCCCCGGCGCCATAGTTCAGATTATTACCACACCAGCACTCACTTCCACCAGTCAGTCAATGGCCTCACCCATAAAAGCGACGGGGTAACTTACTTTGGGAGCTTAACCAATGCATATTCATATCCACCACATAAATCCAAGCAACTTTCTGTGGTCATGCGTGGATCAACAAAGTAAAACGGCAGGATACTCGATCTTTCTGACCCCCCAGTACAGCACCCAAGGTTCTCCCATCCACAATCATCTGGATTCCCAATGCCATAGGAAGGGGGGCCATCCGCGCGGGGGATTAGAGATGCAAGAGTGGGACTGGTAAGGAGAGTGAGTAGGAGGGGGATGAGGTAGTTCGCTTTCTGAATAGGGAAGATATTGAGAATAATATCCATTGCAATATTCATATTTGCTCGATGTGAGAAGAGATGAGATGAGATGTGATGTAGAGAATGGTTTTCGGAAGTGGGTCATCTAGGGGTTTTTATACCCAATACTTGACGAAAACACATGTACACTACTTGAGTACATGTCACCAATTTCGCAATATACCATACGTAGACGGAATTTCCATATGTCCGCGAACATACAACGTATGTAGGTTGCACATACATGTAATTTAATGTACGTGTAATATTTATACGTACACGTATATCAGTCTATGGCTGGAGGTTGGTACATATTACAGCTCGAATCTCTGGTAGCCCCGAATCTGGCAAATACAAGCACTTTATTTCCACTGACATATTAACCAGCAGTACAGATCTCAATATCGCTATGTAGTATTAGTGTATAGATTCAGTCGTTTCGGTGCCCCGTAAATTAAATCAGTCCCCCCCCCCCCTTCCTTGGGGGTACGGATCTGATTCTTTCTGACACCTGGCGTCTTAATTAACCTCAATGACTGGTGCAGTGAATTGTCTACTCCTCAGAGTCACCAGATCAAACATTCAGATAGATTCACTCTGCGTATATCTTAATATGTACACGATTCACAGATCTGATCGACGAAAGCTTGGGGACGGACTACATGTAGATTTACTTAAAAAACGAGCTCGATGGTCATGGTTGTACCCGGTACCCTGAGTTTGTTGGGAAACGGATTACGGGATTATGAATAAATAAGGTAAAACAAATCAGCTAGAGATAAAAGGAATTGTGGTTTACAAGCCCCATTCATGGAGTCTACATCATACATACATATCTTACAAACCCAGGTTCGCAGGCGCTCAGGAAATCACTATCGCCAACAGGCTACATGTATCAACCATATGTCGTCCAATTTTAAGGCAATGAAGCAAAATTAGATGTATACAAAACTGAAATCTATGCGCAAGCTGTCCCCTTCAAGATCGAAAGAACACCAACCGACCACCCACGCTATAAGTAAATGTCTGTATATGTGTAGTCTCAGCGGTCCTGTTGGAGTCACAACCCCTAGCTGTACATAAACTCCAAATTACATGTATGTATGTACATATAGCTTATCTAGCTAACGGGTGTAACTGAATATCCCTGGGGAAATCATGCGTGTGACAAAGAGCTTCAATATTGTTATAACGCTATATCGCCTTGGGTGCAATGTATATACATGTAATGATCTAGACCTCTGCGAGCACCCGGGTCCAGGAGTTAGGGATATTATGTATATCAATTCTCTAGTCTCGCACAGTGACATACAATTGTCTCAATATTGAACATATCGTGTGGGTGCATATACCGATCCGAAACCTTCATGAAGGATGTTTGTACTATTAAGTCTCTACTATTAACATTTTGTTCCAGTTCTCCAACAATCAATTCCAAGTGCATACTTCCTGCCGAACCGACTTTACTGCCAAGGGACTGTATTTACTGATACACCACGTGGGGAATAGGGAATTGCAAGGGACCACTAGCTCCCAACCAAAAGAATTGGTTATGAAGAGAAAGAAATAAATGTAAAATGAACTAAGTTACCGCCCCCAATTTTTCAACAGATCAATATAAAATTACATGCAATGTGTTACAATAGGAATATGACCAACTCCATAATTGTCCGCGATCGATGCCCCTATCATTTCTGGTGGCACCTCTCAGCGCATAGATGGACTCAGGCGAGCAGGTACCGCTTCTTCATCATCCCCCGTCCCTTCCTTTCCACACAAACACCATGCTGGCCAACGAGACGGCTTTGTTTTTTGAGCTTGCGATGGGCTAGTGAAGCCACGATTACCGCTCACGGAGCCGTGATCTATGGAACTCGGTGGGGATCGATGTGCAGTCATGTCTGTGTGCGCTGGACTTTTGAAAGATTCAGAACTAGAGGCGACAACTTTCCGCCGGTCGGCTGCCGGGACCGTCATTGAATCGATGTCGGAAAGACCCATTAGACCCCCCTCAGTTGTGGTTGTTGCACCAGTCTCGTCCTCATGCCGCTGGTAGGTCGTGTTTGTATCGGAGCTATCATTAACACTGCTGTTTACCCCATCCGTCACTGTGGGTGGAGGCGGCCAAGATAATGTGGTGCTCTCAATGGGCACATCCGTTGCACTGAGCCCAGGAGTGCGAGTAGTAGTATCATCACGTGAGTCGTCCGTAGATGTTACTACGGATTCATCAACCTGGCTTTCAGTGATATTACCCATTGTCGCACTTGGCTCAGGGACGCGAGACGCATCATCATGAGAGTATTCTGTGGGTCCCTCTGTGTGACCTACAGATTCATTGATACTCTCTGCATCATCATCGGGCTCTTTTTTTATACCTAGTATTAGCATAGCTATCTAGTTTGCGAGAGGGGGAGGTTTACTTATTGACTTGAGATATTCAACAATATCTAATTTCTTCTCAATAGTCGCATATTCCAACACATTGGAGCCCTTCTTATCAATAACCTTTGGGTCTGCTCCATTTTCACACAGCAATTTTACACTAGAAAGATGGCCTCCAGCAGCGGCGTAGTGTAACGCAGTTCTCCCGCTGTCCTCGGTTTGAACGTTCGGATCCGCACCGTGTTCGAGAAGTGCTCTGATGCTATGGTCCCGACCTTCTCCTGCTACGTGATGCAGCGCAGTCCACCCTTTTCTATCCTTAGCGTTGCTGTGACAACCATTCTCGAGAAGCACTCGGATGCTGAAATCGTGCACAACTTGGCTTGCTACGTGAATTGTGATTCGTCTGATATTTTCTTCCATATCCCCCCCATTTTCAAGCAACTCCTTGATTGCAGACCCATCCGCCCCTTTAGCTGCCATGTGAAGCGCGGTATCGCCATCACTGCTCCGAGTACTTCCGCTGCATCCATTTTGAAGAAGTGTCTCAATGGTGGTATGATGGCCAGCAAGCACAGCGAGATGGAGTGCGGTCCATCCGAACTCATCCTGAGCTTCCTTGTCATAATCTTCTGAGAGAAGCGTCTTGATTATGTGGTCACGGCCTTCGTGTGATGCTATGTGTAACGCTGTCCGTCCTTTGCTGTCTCTAGCATGTCTATCACAGCCCCCTTCAACCAGCAATTTGACAGTTGTATCTTTCCCTGAACGGGCAACGAAATGGAGAGGTGTTTCTCCAAGATTATCCCGGGCATTAGCATCACACCCGTAATGTAATAGAACCTCCATAGCAGCCTCGTGCCCAGCGTAGGTTGCGACATGTAATGGCGTTAGCTGTTTTTTGTCGCGGAAATTTATCTTTTGGCAGCCTTTCTGAAGAAGGGCTTCAAGTATATAATCGTGACCAAGTTCTGCGGCTATGTGTATCGAAGTCCGTTCTTGGCCATCTAGGCTATCCCCATGGCATCCATGATCTAAAAGCATCCGAATGATGGATAAATGTCCTTTGTAACATGCTAGTCGCATTGGTGTGCGTTCCTGGGTGTCTCTTACTTCGCAGTCTGCGCCTGCCCGGAGTAACGTCTCGACAGTGCTATCATGTCCAGCATCCGCAGCAAGGTGTACAGGGGTCATTCCCATAGCATCGCGGGCGTTTTTATCACATTTATTGTCAAGCAGTGCCTGAACGACAGAATCGTTACCGGCCAGGGCAGCCACATGAAGCGCTGTACGGAAGTCATCATCTCGAGCTTCTACTTCAAGTCGCTTCTGGAGAAGCACCGAAATGCTACTGTCCCTTCCTGCCTGTGCAGCAACATGTAGGGCCGTACGACCAAGCTTTGCCTTACTCTTTCTATCGTTCTTATCCTGGATTAAACCTTTGATGACAGGATCCCGGCCCAGGCGACTCGCGTAGTGCAATGCAGTTTCCCCTTCCAGGTCTCGTGCCTGTCTATAACAGCCATTTTCCAGAAGCATGTCGATTATGGGAAGATGGCCAGCGAAAGCAGCAATATGCAAAGGGGATCTTTCGCATTTATCCTTGGCCTCTGTGTTAGCCCCGCTTCTGATCAATGCCTTCACTACGCTTTCACTGCCAGCGTATGTCGCAACATGCAGCGGGGTCCACCCTGCATTGCTCTGCATCTCGATTTCGGGGCCCTTGGCTAACAGTATTAGATTGACGATAGAATCATGTCCCGAGAAAACTGCGGTGTGCAGAGCGGTATATCCATCTCTGTCTTGGAGTTTTGGATCTGCGCCATTTTTAAGAAGAAACTCGACCATATCATCATGGCCCTCATGCGCCGCCCAGTGCAAACCAGTATATCCGTGAATATCTGGCAGCAGGATTTCCAATGTTCCAGCCTTAAATAGCTCCTGAGCAACCGAAACAAGGCCAAACCTAGCCAAGATATTGATGGTTGGGACAGTTTGAGGGTTGGTTCTCCAACTCTCTGCCATTCGTAAGCTTGTGGCGCCTGGGTCTGGTGAGCAAAGCTTCAACCACTTGAGGCGGAAAGGCATCTTTTCGTCACAAAGAACCCGGACTAGCTCTAGTAAATTGACATCGTTGATAATTCCGATTTGGCGGAGGTGGTAGGCCCAGTATGTTGCGGCGTAAAGAACGAAGGCACTGCCTGATGACTGTGCCAATGCGGCTTCCGATTTCATTTGCGGTGATTGATTATTGCGTGCTACCCCATCCGATTCCTCGAAAACATCGGCAGGGCGAAGCATCGAAATGTATCTCACACATGCAGTCGCAACGGAGTAATTGGACTTAACAGGGTCGATATAGAAGAGGAATGTTTCGGGTTTAAATGATAACGGATCTTTTAAGAAGTCCATCGCTGATCTGTGGACTAATTGGACTATTCCCTCGGATATCTTGAGCAAAGGACCACAGTGAAGCCGAAGGTGTCGCTTGATATCAGTAGAAACCTTGCGGATAACGGGCACCAACGCCCCATCATCGGGCTCTATTGCCAGAGCAAGAGCAATCTCAGATAAGAGCAGCGGGCGACTGGCACAGACAAGGTACATCAAAATTTTAGTTGCTGTCCTCTGTCTTCTGGCAGGTATTGCCTCTAGAATATTCTCATAGATACCCTCCAATGTCCCTGGTATACTTCGAAGTACTTTCTCAAGATCGTCCTCGGCAGACTCGGGGGGTTCTCGAAGAATGCCAAGGACCAATGAAGCCCACAAGAATGATCCATTAGCCCGTGCAATAAGTGTAGACTCAATCATCGAGGTCATGTCATTGCGCTCTGACCACAAATGCTTTAACTCCCCGAGCTCTGCGTGCACTACCTCGGTGATGTCCCTGTTTATTTCATGGATATCCAGCTGGATCGTATATCCGTATTTAAGGCCATGAAAACTGCTATGAATTGTTTCTTCAGGTCGTCCCACCATGATAACCTTGAGAAACTGGGTGTCATGAGAGTCTTTTGTTCTTTTTCTTTCAATTATCCGTTTGAAGAGCCGGATAAGTTGTCTCCTTGATGATTTCTCACATTCGTCAAAGCCATCAATCACACAATATATATTCCCCATATTTATGTCGAAACAAACTTTCTCAAAAATATCGCATAGAGTTGCGAAAGAAAGGTAAATTCGGGATCCCATGGATTGGTAATAAGGAAGGGCATGTTTTTGTAATAAGAACGGATGGGCAGTGAAGACTTGGTGTAAGATGGCTTGGAGAATAGCCTCGCCAGTATTTGCCTTGTCATTCTTTGTATCGCAGAAAAAGTAGCATGAAGTTGACGGGATGCTGGAGCGAAATTCGACCGCATTCAATTGGTCAATAATATATGAGGATAGAACTGTCTTCCCGCACCCTGTTGGGCCAGAAACCCACAAGGCAACTGAATCCCCCCCAGTGACCCAATTAACGAAGACTTCCTGCTGTGAAAACCATCGACACGTCCGTAGTCCTCGATTAGGTATTTGATTGCGGTGGGCGATATAATCCGACGTCCAGAAATACTGTAAACAGCCTCTCTCTTTCTCAGAAAGTACTAGTGGAAGAGACAACCAATTAGTTTTTTTTTTAAAAAAAAAAAATATTTCGTCGGAGTGCCTACCTTGAGGCACAGCGCCCTGTTTAACCAAGTCTTGTAAAGCCGAGGCAAGTCCCCGATAATGTGGGTCATCAGCTGATGGAAATTTGGGCAACGAGCGATGGTCTCCCACGATATTGAGCGTCTTTTCGCGGTCTCCAATATTCAATTTTGTCGACGTTGGTGGAACCACTAGTGTACTCTTCCTATTGCTGCGCGGTATTGACGTCTTTTCTGACTCGTTGACCGTAAGAACAGAGAAGCCTTCGAGAAACCCAAAGGCGCGGACGGTAGCTTGTATTGAACGGGAGTCCTCAATAAGGTCTTTGATGCTTGTCGCGCCGAGATCTGTCACAACTTGAGCGATCCTGCTAATACGCTTTGCTAGCTTGGCAATATCAGCGCCATCGTGAGGTACACCCATAAGTACCACGCCACAGGTCGACTGAAGAACCATGTTGTATTTTTCTTTCCTTTTTGCGATCGTGAGAGCCTAAGAAACGTTAAACTGGGAATTGCACAGTCCGGGTGAAGAGATTTTACTTTCTTGATAAGGAGCCCTCCTATGCTGTGTCCAATAAATATTATTGGTCTTTCTTTCTCCTACGGACCTTTAGCAAATATCCGGGAGAATGGACATATAGTGCAGACCTCCATTGATAGGCGGCGGAATCTGAGCTCGCTCAAAAGATTCTCCGCTTTCTCCATTATATCCATAACACTTTTACTACTGACCAGGCCTGAATCATATCCGTAGGTCATGACACGAGCACCTGGGAGATCGGTCGGAAGAAAATCCCGGAGCCATAGTTTTCCGGATGAATCGTGAGTCCAAGTTCTCGTCGAATGTCCTGCCAGACCATGAACCGCGATAACACTAAACAAAGGGTGTCCATCAGTGCAATCCCCCTAATATACGAGCCGGTTCGAACGATTGTGGGTGTATATCGAACGTTTCCGAAGTGCACGACTACGAGCGCACACCACACAATCGCACTGGATGGGGTTAAACCCAGGAAAACTGGGGAAAAACTTACTCCACTGCTTTATTACCGTGTTCCTGGCTTATTGAGAAGTCACTCTGAGCGGGATGTAGAGTCTTGAGTCCATATGAAGTTTGCGCATTCTATCTCGACCTCGTCGGGGAAGGTAAGCAACAGCTCAAGGGGCTCAAGGAAAAGGATCGTTAACTTGCGTTTTTGAGCGTGATATCACTGTGTTCCCCTGAGTTCGAAGGGTCCGAAAGGGTGCGATCGCCTCTTGCCGCCATATCAAACTCACAGTTCGTAAAGATTTGACGATCCACCTGGGAGGACGAAGATATTGGGTTGAGGGTGTTCGCAAAAGCTGTCAGTGCACCTCAATGAATAAACCCCGCTTACCTTTACAGGCGGCAGTCCAGCATAGAACCTACATACGTGCCTGCCTCGGCTGCCACCATCTATCTAAGTACATACTACCTACGTAGAGTATGTCATAGCTGAATCGCGCAGGCCAATTATAATCAATTTGGTGAGCGACCCGTGGCTCACCAAATGGTTGGATCCAGAAGGGCGCCTACGAGAAAACAAAAACAATCCCAATGAAATCAATCTTTGCCAAGAGCAACACTTGGGCGGATTTGAATGGTAGGGGGCTGGCATTTTAGCAGATGTTGACTTTGATGCACATGCAGGTCGCCAATGGGCACGTTTCAGGATAGAGGCTGTAGAAATTCATCGAGATGCCTGCAGCCGAGTAACCATTTTCAGTAAACACTCCATCTCCAAAGAAAGATGTAGATATCCCCGAGAAAGGGTTTACTGGAGCCGACTGAGTCCCCCCTCTTGCTCTTGATAGAAGATTTAATGCATGTAGTAATGAAACCTAGAAATATATAGAGTGTTGATTCGAGTGACAAGTTGTGAAGTGATATCGCAGCCAGCTCAGGGGGGGATGGTTGAGATTCAGGTACGAGTTTCCATGCAGAGTACCTAGGGGTATTGTATGTGGATCACGGGTGGTCGCACGGGCCGAGCTGCTGGAGGTAACGGGATGTACAACAGCTGGGGATGGGATGAAAAAGTACATGTAGTACATACATACATGTGTAGAGTACATGTAGTGAGCATGAAGTCCTAAATGTAGACTTGACGTAGCGTAGAGTAGAGTAGAGTGCTATGCATACAGACATGTGCCTACATAATTCCAAATCCTTGTGATTGAGTCCATTGTTTAAACGCCCATCCCTAGCTAGTACTGACGTGACAGCTTTCTGTAATCAGTTTGCTAGAGCCACAGTTCCTTGCTTATACATACGATGAACTCAACCATGAACTTGTTAATAAAAATCCGGTTGGTACCGATGGCAATGCATCTAGTGTCGTCGTCATTTGGAAAGGGGATAGATTGGTATCGGGACTGCAAGGAGGTACTCATCCTCTCCAATCGGTCTCTCCCAATCGGCATCAAAGAAAAGTGTTGGTCATTACATCACCATCATCATCACCATCGTCTGGGGAATAGGCCAATATTTGAAGGGATTACATTTCTCATCTACCTACAGATGGGAGGGGGGCGGTTCCGGGGAGAGGGGTAAACACGAGAAATCAGGGCCCCAGTTTGTGGCAGGAAGTAAAAAAGATCTGAAAATCACTGGCCGTGATATCCGTTTAAGCTAGGATCGAAGCCTTTTGGTTTTACGAATATAAGATGTAAGTGCCTACATGTACTTACATGTACATATACCTCCTACATGCATATGTAGTCGGGCATACAACCTTGGAAAACAACTCGTTGTCGATTGTAAGTAGGTGATCACAACTGCAGGGACCTGAGATAAGCCCCAACCCCACTTGATTCCCGACTACACTGATGTATGGATATATGTACTTGCCAGATTTTTATTCTGTCCGATTCCTCATTCGGTTGGCCAATTGGAGTTGGGGAAAAGGCTCCTTTTCAACGAACTTCGCGATCGCACACTTTCCGGATTGGGATCGGACAGAATAAAAAATCTGGCAAGTATACTTACTCTACTTTACAATAAGGTGTCTATCGATCTACACAACACAACGAGTTATATCTGAATCCTATGGTCCGCGTTGAGTCGACGTACTTAACTAGATACGCCGTTCTAGCTTTATGATTAACAAGCTACATGTAGCAGCTACAAGTAGTGTTTACAGATTTGATCAGCTAGCTAGACCACCTTGTGGTATCGTCAGTATATTGGGATATACTATGGGTGTAAGTACGTACTATCTCGGGTTATGAATATTAGCACTTCAATGTTTATACCATGAGCTCCAAGAAAGTATTTTTTCTCTCCACGTAATTTCCTATTAGGGAGCTAGTAGATTAAATATTAGGGGCTGATATGGCCATATGGGCGAGGGTAGGATGTGGCGCGGTGTTCGGGTCGCCCCATTTATCTGGCGAAGCTTTTAATTAAGGTGAGTTTTAATATATATCCCAACCACCATACCCTAACCCACTTACCAACACCGAACCCAGTACCTCCATGTAGCTATAGCACCGGTAAATGTGGAGGGAGATCCCGTTGAGTTTGCGGTTCTCGGCCCGCTGAATCCCTCGTACGACGGCTAAAGGGCTCCGCGTCATTCGGTCCGAAGCTTGATTTGACGCGTACAACATGCACATCGGGGAGTAATTATATTAGTTGGAAACATATATAGGGAGATCTGTTTGTGATGTAGATCCACATCCATTGACGCTTCACAACTCCGAGATAGAACTAAAAACATTGGGATGAAGTCTCTTGCTGTGGTTTTCTCCTGTGCGGCGCTTTTCGAAGTGGCTATTGCTCAAGCTTCTGCGTGGGCACAGTGTGGTAAGATTTATATGTTCCCCAAGCCTAATCTTTTGGTAATATATATTATTGTTGACTCTCTCTTTCTATTATCAAGGCGGCGTTAACTGGACTGGCGCTACTACTTGTGTTACGGGCTATACATGTAGCTATCTGAATGCTTACTACTCTCAGGTATGGATATAAAGTAACCCCTGATAGATCTAGAATCAATGATATATTGGTAGTATTTTTGTCGTAGTGCATCCCATCGACATCCACTAGTGCGGCAACATCGACCTCGGCTTCTACAAGCTCCACGGGTGCTATCACGTCGACTTCAACAAGAACCACCACAACTACGACTACTAGTAGCACTACTTCTTCATCTACGGCAGTGGCCAGTGGGGGGCCAAGAAAAGAGGTTGGAAAGCTTCCTGCACTTGGATGGAACACCTGGAATGCCTATGGAGGTGGTAAGTTTAATTAAACTGAGTCTAACCACAAAAATATTTGTTGACCTGGTTAGATATCAACGAAACAAAGGTTCTCAATGCAGCCAATTCATTTATTTCACTTGGTCTTAAGGATCTTGGCTACGAGTACGGTACGTTAATAGCTTTCATATATCAAAATACGCATATCCGAGGTCTTATTTATTTCATACAGTCAACATCGATGATTGCTGGGCCCAGATGGCCCGTGTTGACGGGAAAATGGTCCCCGATGCTACAAAGTTCCCCAATGGCATAAGCGGACTGGCAACAACCATCCACGCCCTCGGTCTAAAAATTGGAATTTACTCTGATGCTGGTCTTACTACTTGCAGCGGTAACTAAAATCCGATCCAACCCCAAGCTCATCAATCAAATCAATAAACTGACTCACAAAGGCTTTCCGGGATCATTAAACTATGAAACTGTTGATGCTGAAACATTCTCGGGGTGGGGAATTGACTGTATCTATAATCTCCCCGATGGTTTCAATTTAACGAAATGTAATCTGACACGCCTTAGACCTAAAGTACGACAACTGTAATGTTCCCAGCGAGTGGAGCGATTCTGTGTGTATTCACCTCTACTAGGTTTAACCCTGCAGAGTGCTGATATTACCTAGTACTACACCGACTGGACTCTCTCCAAATCATATGAGAGATATAAACGCATGACGTGAGTCAATACATTTGGTATTCTGTGGAACATCTCACTAAGAAATCTACTCAGCGATGCATTGAATGTTGTTACAAGGCCAATCCAATATGCAATCTGCAACTGGGGCAACGCACAAGTATGGACTTGGGGCCCACAAGTTGTATGCACCCTTTTTCATTTCCCTCTCCGCAAAACAAACCCCCTCCTGACATCCTTGATAGGGACACTCATGGAGAATGACCGGAGACTCTAGCGAAACCTGGTCGTACATTCAATCAGCCATTACAAACAATGCAAACTACCTGGATTATGTGAATTTTTATGTAAGTAAATATCCTACTTGCAAGAATTGTGGGAGTTGGGCTTACTTTAATATTAGGGCCATAATGATATGGGTATACTCTCCGCTTATCTTTTGTTACCTGGAAGTCTGCTGACAAGAAATATAGATATGATGGGTTAGAATTACCTAGTCAAAGAACCGAATCATCTTTGGTGATTTAAATATGCTAACATGTGAATTTCAAATTTGCAGAGATTGGCAACGGGTTTGTATTATCCTATTCCCACTGTGATTTCACAACTAACGCCATATACATAGAGACTTGACCATCGCGGAAACAAGAACGCATTTTGCAGCCTGGGCATTCATGAAAAGCCCTATACTGCTTGGAACTGAAGTAAGCGACGGTTGTGTCTTCAACCCTGTAATCACACACTTATAAGTGCTCTTAGTTATCTGCCCTTACTTCTAGTGAACTCGCGGTCATCAAAAATACGGAACTTCTCGCCTTCCACCAGGACGCCACCTATGGCGCCGCTGCAAAACAATACAAAGTAACCAGCCCTCCAGAATACTATAGCGGTCAGAGTTCAAAGGGTTATCATGTCTTCATTATCAACTTTACCAGCGCCGCATCGGCTAGGACCATTACCTTTAGCGAAGTGCCCGGATTGTCGGCTGGGGTGAGTTACAAAGTGCACGATATGTGGAGTGGATTGGATTTGGGGACATTTACAGGCAGCTACAGTGCAAGTGTGGCAAGCCATGATACTTTGGCTGTATTGATTACTACTGCTTGATAGCTTGACGAGCTGGAGTAAGTTTTAAAACTATAGTCAAGGACAATTCATGGAATATTCTATCTTCTTTGTACTGAGCTGAGAAAACATTTCAACCCACCCGAGCCAATAAAGGAAGAAAGGAAAAAGAAAGAAAGAAAAAGAAAACCCACGTAGGTACAAGGGTCTGGGATTTAGTGAGTGAACGAATTCTCACCTGTCAACGTCCAATTTTGTTCACTCACTTAATGCCAGGGCCTTGTACATAAAGCTGGTCTATTGGAGCACCGCCGAACCACTAAACTTCCGGGTGATTATGAACACCACCGCCCCGTTCACAATTCTCACGCGCAAGAATGTAGGGGTACGTTGAGGATAGTGCATCCCATAAATATGCACCAACCAATAAAATTTTGCTCCGGTCGATGTTTTACACCCAGTCTACCAGATGATATTATTCCCAGAACTGTTTAATTTGATACTTGCTGTGCATGCCAGTATTTCAAACCCTGAACTTCGCCGGCAAGTCCAAGACCCTATACCCCTCGCTCTCGCGTACTAGCTCGCGCTGCTCTTTATCTTCGATCCTGTGAGCCTACACTTCGTTGCGATGGTTCTGTAACTCTCTCTATCTCACATAAAGATCCTTTGTCGGTGTTAAACTCGGGGAAGACTTTATCGCGACGTCAAGGATTCCAACAGCGAAGTCAAGATCGTCTTCAGCTGCCCGTGGAGGTATACTTTCTATAGTCTCAATTGCGGTGCCTATTTCCAGGTAAGAGTGGATAAGTGCTAGGAAGAGGAAAGGGGGGGGGGGGGTGGGGCAGACAGTGCCCTCGGTGGATATCATCATGAAACGATATTGAACGCCGTCAGTATCATAGCCTTGCGCAACTAAATTTTGTTTTCTGGGCTGGATACGGCGTTCACGGGTGATCGCTGAGTTGCATGAGCACGGTTATCAACGGAAAGAAAGAAGCAGAGATACCCCTACGGCCCGCCCCCACAGCCAAACACCCAGTCGGTGCGTCCCTCACTTGGATAACTTTCCCGTTCATGGGGCCAGTGACCCACACCCAGAGGTCGAATTTGTGGAATGTTCTGATTGCTTGGGGTTTTGGCTGTGGTGCAGTTATAGAGTGAGAAGCTGTGGTTGGGGTAGATTTGAATGAGCACAAGATTGCACTCGAGGATGAGGAAATCGACGCCTAGACGAGCAGACATTTCGGGGTCAAGCCGCACCCAGGGAGAGAGGGCTTGACGGGGGCGATAAGATAATGGGATAGGAAAGATCACCGAGGTCCGGGGGGGCATCAAAAGGCTCTTCCGAAAGATGCCATTCCAGGGTAGCGAGTTCCCTCCCTACATTAGGAAATGTTGAGTTGGGACAGCGGAGCAATATGATCCGGTTTTGTATCTGTAGCGGACAGCCTTTTCTGGCAGATAGAATCAAATATATTTAGTTGTTGGCAATAAAAAGATCCTCCCTTACGGATCCAATCTAACCGAAAAACGAAACAGAGGCGCATAGAAGATACTTAGCTCTAGGTCAAATCCCGCTAGGTATATGTACATATTGGGTCCGAAGAACCCAGCTAGTCTTGACGGGGGTGGATAGTGCGAGACTCACCACTTATGTACTTGTTTTGAAAACGTATAATAGAACGAGAGGTCATGTCATGGGCGTGCAGCCCCCCGTGGTGGATATGACATGCAGCCAGCTACATGGAAGGCGGGCTAGTGGATGCGTGCGTAAATATATATGTACGTACATATGAAAGATAGCTATATTAAAAACAGATGCCCTCTCTGGATCTAGAGGGTAAGATAGTGCTGCGCATATGGGCGCATATTGCCTCTCTGCAGGTTACAAAAAGATGGTCCAGGTAGTAGACCGAGTGATACTTTATGATTAATTATTTTGCAAGTCTATTCTACTCTTAATTGGGGATGGTTTATGTCTCTATATTGAGTTTAATAATGAAGCAAAGAAATTTCTGGTAGTATATCTATAATGGCTCGATATGAAAAACTACATGTATGCGGTTTGTTGATTTGTAATATGTGGTTATAATTATTATATTGAAGCAGCTGTCATAATCTTTGGTAGTATAGTGGTTAGTATACTCGCTTGTCATTAACTGGTTCGCGAGTGACCGGGGTTCAATTCCCCGCCAGAGAGACCCTTATTTTGATCAACATCAGATCATTTTCTCCCTAACTTTTTACCAAGAGCCCCGGAACTTTGCCACTGAGCCAGTGAATCCAATATTTTTATATTCGGCAAGGGCGCTGATAAAATCAGATTAATACTCTATTAGAGTCGATCGCTACCCTTAATCACCGTAAATCCAACCATCAACTCGCCCCGCCAATTGTGCCTAATACCCCGCACACTCCTGCCGTTGATCATTATGCATTTGTATATCATGAGCTCTATCTCATTTCTAGAGTACATGTAGTATGTACTTTACGGGGTTGATGTCTTGACGGGATATTTCGAGTGAGTGAATTCAAGCATTTTTATTATTGTCGACCAGGGGTAAAGAAAGCCAAGTTAGCCCTTGGCCTTAAGCTTATAAAGCCACTAACGTCTTCTTGGTGTTTCAAAATTAACTGCTGCAGGAACAGCTATCTACTTAGGCATTGATTCCACATTTGTCTGGTATAGAATTACCCGTGAGGCTCAGAACTCCCCTCATACTCTCGGGTATTGGAATTTTTCATGGATGTGAACTTTACTGTGCCGCATTGTAGGTTGGAGAGACCGACGTACTGTCGTTCACGGGTACTGGGTGTTGACGGATTGCAGGCAAAACCTGGCTTGGCTGTCTCCCTTTTGGCCAACACCCAGTGAACGACATGCAGTACATGACGCCACGTGCCGACAGCAGCGACCAGCCCTAAATCTCCCCCCCTCACCGGTTTCTGTGCCTCATTACCAATGCAGGAACTAAGCATTCTCTTAATTCCCTATGCACCATATGTGGTGTCTTCATCGCCAAATATAGGTTGAGCTAGCGCTACAGAACAAAACCGCTTTCTTTCAAAGGCACAGTTCGAAACAGCCATAAAGGGGTGGATTGATGATCATGATGCAAGGGTCGATCCCGTATCACTAAGCTTGTGAGTTGTTATAAGAGTCAAGTGCGACCTCGCTCTTTTTTTTTTTTTATCACCCTTAGATCAATTACTGTCCTTTAATTCCTACAATCAATATGTATACCAGACAGTTCATTCAAGCTTCATTGTTAGCTTCAGTTGCTTCGGCGCTCGTCAGTAAGGATGGTGTGACTGTATGTTTAACCGCCACCCCCCCCCCCCCCCATGTGTTTAGCTGGATGAAACGATTATTGACAATTGTACAGGGCAAACTACCAGCCTTGGGTTGGAATTCTTGGAATGTAAATAGGCAGCAAAAATCCTCTGAGAACAGAGTAATTGACCTTTTTTCCAGGCTTTCCGTTGCGATATCAATGAAGAGAAATTCCTCACGGCCGGTCAAAAGCTCATTGACCTTGGGCTTGCAAAAGCTGGTTACAACTACGTCAACAGTACGCATTATATCCCTTACCGGCTTCTGCCTTATTACTAACAGTTTTATCGAGTCGATGACTGTTGGTCCGTAAAATCGGGGAGAGACAACACAACCCAAAGGATACTGCCAGATTTGAAAAAGTTCCCTGATGGCATTGTCGGTACTGCAAAGAAGATTCATGCCATGGGGCTTAAAATTGGGATATATAGCGACGCGGGGAAGACGACCTGTGCTGGCTATCCTGGATCACTGTATTATGAGGATATTGATGCAGCAACATGGGCTGAGTGGAAAATTGACTGTAAGCATTGAAAGTCCAAGATTAAGCGGAGGGGAGCCTCATAAACTAATATGTGTCTGCAGATCTAAAATATGATAACTGTGATGTCCCATCCGAGTATTGGACCGGTGATGAATACCACGCCTGTCACCCAGATTACAATCACCCCACAGGCCCCAACGCCACCTGTGTCAACGACCCCGGCCTTGCACCGCCAGGATACGACTGGTCTGAGTCACGTACGGCAGAGCGGTATACCCGCATGACGACGGCACTTTTGAAGCAGGACAGAGCAATTTTGTACTCCATCTGTAACTGGGGGCAGGCCGCAATCGAGACCTACGGAACAAATATCGGGCACAGTTGGAGAATGACAGATGACATCTTCCCCGTATGGAGCGAGGTCATCCACATTATCAACTACAACAGCTTTAAACTTAATTATGTCGACTTCTGGGGCCACAATGATGCCGTAAGCTTCTACCCGCCCTGACCTCTGGAAAACCTACCTTCTAACATCGTAACAGGACATGCTCGAAGTCGGCAACGGCGACCTCACTCCCGAGGAAACGCGCTCACACTTCGCGCTTTGGGCAGCAATGAAGAGTCCTCTACTCATTGGCACTTCCCTAGATACCATTTCGAGTGATAACCTCGCCATCCTTAAAAATAAGTATCTTCTCGCTTTCAACCAAGACGATGAGAACGGCGCCCCAGCGATGCCTTACAAATGGGGAATTAACCCAGACTGGACCTATAACGACACCCACCCTGCTGAGTTCTACAGTGGTGCAAGTAAGGCTGGAACTCTAGTACTAATGCTCAACACACTCGAGACCGAGACAGAAAAGGCGGCGGTGTGGAGTGAGGTCCCACAGCTGAAGAGTAAGGGCAAATGTTTCCAGGTCACCAATGTATGGGCGGGTGAAGACCTGGGGTGTGTAAGCGAGAGTTATAAGGCGAAGGTGGCAAGACATGATACAGTAGTCTTGCTTGTAGGCCAAAGCTGTGATTGTAAATGACTTGCAGGGGGTGAAGCATCGAATCAAACCTCAACAAACAACACCCAGGCACAGCAGAATAGCGGGATGAGTGGGAATAATGCTTGGAGCTGGGGAACGGTGGTTATGTGGGGGGTTTGTATTTACGGCTTCATGTAGATTTTGTTTTAATTATGTAGTTATTTGGACGATATACCCACTTTACTCTATAGAGAGCTATTAGCCTTGTTTATCATAGCTTATAATTATAAATTTTATATATCAAAACATTATCCTTCACAAGAATCAGGGATGAGCTGACATCTAGATTACAACCGCCATCGTTATTGCCATTAGTTCTTTGATCTTCTTGTTAGGCTTCATTTGAAGGGCTTAACCTGAAGAGTTGTTTTTACCACTAACTACAAGTATTCCTCCAAGAACAAAAACCGGCATACGTATGTGCCCAAAAGCTTCTAGTCAATGTACTTTAAACTCTACTTTTCACCACGAAGGACGAGGGGGATAGTTCGCACAAGCGAAGTCCACTACTTACACCCCAACTCCTCCACAAGATAAGGTTATAACAACGTACCAACCGATCATCCCTGAAAATCCTTAGTCATTTACTGTATAAAACACATACTTATAGTCGACGTACCTGTGATTAAATCACTTATTACAACTAATTCGACCTCGACTCCAAACGGCACACCACCGACCCAAAACCCCACTTCAATAACAACCCCCAGTTTCGGCAAAGAAAGCACGATTCTATATGTGCCGACTCAAAACGAATTCCCAGTTCTTGACCCGCTTCGGACCGCTGCCATCTAGGAAAACTAGCCAAGTGAAACTTACAATACCTCCGAGTGATACCCGATGATGGCAGTCCCCCTTTAGTTATAATTATTTTAGACATATGAATACTATATGTAGCGCCGAATCTTATACCTGGCTCAAATACCCCTTTGATTTTCCTAGGATACTGCACATAACTATGCTATGTTATGATTTATAGATTGTTTTCACACTTTATAACACTCTCAATTTCTTTCACTGGCAGCGGGTGTATAAACATATCCACAGGGCTAATTGTATACGTACTATTATCCCAATTTGATGTTAATTGTATGGGTCATGTGATGAGTATCAGTATGCACGTATAATCGAGGAGAAAAGGGCCTCGAAATTAAGGTACGAATCACTATTGGCTAATATTACGGAGGCGCATGGCGCAAGAACCCAAGTACTCCCCCTATCGTCTTCACGCGGAAGCCACAGTATGCCACAGAACCATATATAGGCCTAGGGGAACATTGATTCTCGAGCCATAACCGAGTCTCAACCCCTTTATACCTTATTTACATGAATACATTTAATTCCTGTCACATGGGGCGTTAATCAATTCAGTTAATTAAGCAATAGACACATGTTTCAGCGCCATACCACTTTAAGTCATACGTGACCCAATGTTCGCCATACAATTCATCACTGTCCGGCAGAACCCGGCAATTGACAAAGTTAACTACGAACAATATGGAAATTGCCATGTTTATCTCGTAGTGAAACCTAATGAAATGTGGTACTACTGATACTACTGAGAGCTTCGGGGCTATTATCCTATCTGAACTTTAAATTGACTTGGTACGTAACGACCGCTGGTAAAACTTTACCATCAACTGCTTTCCCAACACTCCTTCTAGCTCTGCCCCTTTCATGAATTATCAGAAATTCAAATCACGAAAACCCCATCATGCATGATCGCCGTACTTGCACAGATTTGAACACAGAACCCCCACTACTTGGGGAGTGAGGCTCATCCTGAACTCGAATAAGAAATCTATTAATGACATCGTCTCACGAATGTGTCTCCAGCCGATCGACTTGTATGTCCGAAGGATTCCTATCTCAGTCTGCAGCTAGTGGGGCTGATATTCAGATGACCAATAATATATACCGCAAAATCTGAGAAAATTCGTTGCGCTGCAGCAAGGATTATTTACACCAAAACTTGCAGATTGACGTCTAAATGTGGGCTCTGGTTGGCCTATACCCCTGCTGTCTCGTAACGAATTTTTTCAGATAATACGGTAGCGTTGCGGAGGTGGTGGTAATCGAAGCCATTACAAACGACATCTCTATGAATGACTACAAGAAGATCTGCAAAGTATTCCAAAGGTTGTATGCAGATGAAATCAGGTACAGCTTAACCCCCCATTAGCCCAATCCAATATAATAATAACCGTTGCTAACGGCTAGTGATAGCTGGTCTGGTGAGGGTTACATCCCGGCGAGAAAGCACCAGAACTTACCCTCAAGCTGCCGATGACGACACACTATAAATTATAATAAAAGAGGGTCAGGATTTGTATGGAAGATACATCATTTAATAAGAGAGATAACAAAACTGTTAGCAAATGCCATCAACCTTTGCTCTTTGCTGGGAGGTTAGCATTTACTGACAGCTTAGGGGATAGAGTCCAAGAAAGAAAGAATCAATTTAGGAATCACCAAATCACAGTACAGGTATGTACTCAAAATATTAATTATAATGCTACCTACTCTACTCTGCTCTACTTACAACCAGGAGACCGCATCTATTCCCCGGACTGTCGAGACACAGACTTCCAGATTGGGGTGTGGCCCAGTCACTTTGCCATTCAACAGAACAAGTTACAGAGGAAAAGGCTGCCCTGTCACTGTATATAACTGCCACCTTTGGAGGTCGGGTAACCTGTATTACAGCCTCGGGAATAATTCTAACTGCCGTCTCAATACTCGTGCTAATGCATGAAGATGTCAGGTTAGTAGACACTTTGCGCAAATGGAGCCAGTTCTATTTTCCGGTAACCTGATTGATGCCGATCCCATAGCCTGCCAGATAATCGAAATATATAGCTGGCTCCATTTGCGCAAAGTCCCTAGTATAGTCGTTCACGGCCTGATAGCCTAGCGGTCCTACATTATGATCGAACTTGGCGCCGCCAGAGTCTATTGGTCAGAAATCCCTGTTCGCCATTGAAGAGAACCACCGTCACCCATGGGTTACGACCGTACCTAGAGTTCCAGCCTTCCTCCCACAATGATCGGCATTGCCTGATTTTATGCAGGAGAGTTTCGTTATGCTTCATGTGATGGAAAGAACCATCGAATTGGTAAACGGCGACGTCCCGTGCTTTTTTCTAGAAATCAAAAGGGTCTAAGCTTTGTCTGAACGCACATCCAATCTGGATAGGTCTCCGACCCAAGAATCTCCGCCCATACGTGGAGATACTAGTCGATATGACGAACCCCCAAAACCGACATCGCCTCCTGGACCAGAGATTTCACCTCTTACCTTTTAAGGGGGGGGGGGCGTAATGCTACTAGGTAATCAATGGTCGCCGTCGAGATGGAAGCGGCACCCCAAACTAGGCCCAAACCGAAGAATTATTACTACCCAGAACCAAAACAGGTGCTAATTATCCTTAGGGATCGGGTTAATATCTCTTGCCACTAGGAAGGGGAATCTCGATACCGTGTGCACGACCCTAAATAATAGGGTCTTGCAAATCTTAATCCCAACTAATATGTGTATTACTATTTTAAGCTAATCAGTATTATATACAGACTACCCTATGTCGTATACAACAACAACAACAGGACCTTTGATAACGAGTGATATTGCATGATAGATATATTATTACTCAAATTACCCCTAGAAAGAAGGCTACCCGAGTCTACTCGTGCTTCAAGTAAGTGAATAAGTACTGCCAATCTAGTCATAACATATACATAACTCGTGTAAGGCTTTGAAAGTTTGACCACAAGAGACAGCTTAGGTATCTCTCCTCTTAGCACCCGAGGTATTCTACACCCTAAATGCTACTTCCCGGACTGAAGTACGGATAGGGAATAGCAACATTAGTGTTTCGTGGAAAAATACATTCACCGTAGAGGAACCTGCCGAAATCGGCCTCTCTAGGCACCGAGGGGGTAATATTACGGATCTAGCTAAAATTCGATCCGCAGGGGGGGGGGGGGGGGGAAACAAAAAGCGACGTACATATGATAATTGTGTTGAAGGAAAACCCCGAAGAGTGCTTCCTGAACGTTTCACAGCGTATCTTTAACAAAAAGACAATTGACATCAAATACGAGCATGTTAATTTTTCTGCATACATGCACAGGTAATCTAGGGAAATACACCAATTCAATGCAGCTGCATTTTCGGGTACTTGTTACCTGTCGCGAGTAGGCTCTGCACTAATCACGGGGGATAAGCAAACTCGGAAAATTCTAGCGAGCGAATAGGAGGTTAAGTTTCCTTGGGAAGGAACAGGTACATACGCTGTTTCATTGGTATGTGCGTTTGGCAGCTTGGCAGTTTAGTTCGGCTATGTCCTAGACGAGAATCTTAACGGCCAACCCTATGTTTGACCCAATCTTCAATGGTGGTCCAAACCCCTTTGCCGGCTCGGGTTGTGTGGCTGATCAAACATGTAAACGAACTTACATACTTTGGCGCCAAGGGGTATAATACAAATTATATCACGATGAGATTCTATTAGGATTAACATCATCTAGATCTATTTACGAGCAATGGATCAATTCCGAGCCGATTTGAACCAAACATTTACCTATGCCTCTTAAGGATTGGTTGAAGGTGTAGATCTTGTCTGTTAATAGTAATTTTGATCTCATGCACAGCTAGTTTTTCATGCGGGCAACTGGTTTCGTTTTGCCCAAAGAGGGAGGGCGCTGTAAGTCATAAAAGTTCAACTATATGTTTGCTCCTTTTCCGAGCTCCTAGAATCACAGAATATCACTCGATTACACGGCACGGCAGAAAACACGTGGGCATATAGCTCGCGCTCTATTCTTCACTTGGCCGCTTATGTAACCTTTGAGTAGGAATAATAACATTCAAGGGAGGTATGTAGGTTGATATGCCCTGTTATGTGTTGTATATGTCGTGCCCAGCCTTACTGTGATTCGTTGAGCAAGGCTTGTTGCCAGCCCGAATAACCATCACCTGGTCAAAGCACCGTGCAACTTCACTAACTAGGTACTCGTGTCTCAGAGATGAACCTCAACTGCCGCTACATGAAGTTATTTCCCGGCGCGTAGGGTATGCTTATTGGGTGGATCGAAGAGATTAGGGTCAATGGGCGTGGGGAGGGAGCAGGTAGGTAGTAGGGGAAAGATTCACGGTTGCACTTTGCATCCTTGGGTGGCATATGAGTCTGTGCTGAGGGCTGGATATAACCGTTACTTTAAACCTGGTACCTAACTCAACTCTTGAATTATAACCTCTACCCTAAGGTTGTGGTGCATAAGGTGGCTGTAGATTACGGTGATTTTCGTTGACTGCTGGCCCAACCACCAGAATAAAGTGGGCTCGGAGGATCAAGTGCGAGTATGAATAGTGCGTGTTCATCTAGATTAGAGTAATCAGATACGAATATCAGAAAAACCCGAGAGTCAGTTTACTGGCCTAAGCATTTACCCGTTCAGTGCACATCAAACTTGGCATACCGATTCTCTAATCCCTAACCAGGTCCTCGGTGTTCCATTTAGTTTGGAGCCGTGGAATGTAATTGTGGCTATCCTATAGTAATTTCGTTGGTTAATAGCACAGGCAGATAGGCCATAGCTCTTTGGAACTTCGGGTTTCGTTTCGTTTCGTTTTACTCGGGACTACCTCCTCTCCGGTATCCTTATGTCTACTTACTCTAGAAAAGTAGTAGTTAGCCGTGCGTAAAAGCTTGACAATAACAATAATCAACATTTTCTGCTAAAGCCTCGATGAGTGGTAGTGCCAGTGGGGGTTACATACACGCATGTACTCAATGTAGGGCTGCAATATTAAGGTAACCGACCTGCATTACCTCAAAGGGGCAAACTACCGAGATAGCAGTCGCGATAGGCAAAAAGTACCCGAAAATGCGGTTCCGTAGCACTGGTGTATTGTCCTCTTTTAAATAGCAATCGCATCTCAGGACCTATTCCCCGGATAATTCATAACTGCTGCAGTAGAAACTTAAGTCTCACACCAACTGAGACTGCTACTTTCTACTGTCGTAAGCGAAGCAGAGTCCAATTAAGACCATGTACCAGCCATTAAATGTCACGGGTACAGCCGGGATCTGCGCGCTGTCGTTGAATCGATGAACCCAACACTGAGGTTTGACAGTCTGTCTCTCTATAGAGCAGTTAGCTGGCTGTATTACCTACTTGTCTGGAACACCCACCTGAAATGAGAGGCATGATAGCCAAGGAGAAAGGTACCGTGGGATTCAGGTGTTAGTGTTGGTTTTATTCCTATTTCGTGGAGGAAAAAAAGGAAGGAAAAGAAAGAAAAAAAAAACAACTAAAGACCATCTGGAAAAATTGGAATATTTCGCACCATAATTCCAATTACAACACTCCTGTTATTGTTTCTTCAGACTGCAACTGCATAGGTATGTATCAGGTGCACATAGATAAAACTCGCCTTATTCAGTTCCCCTGAAATGGCCTAGTTAAGACATCGAACTCCAAGGCAGAATAGATAAACAGGACTACAAAAAGCAAAGCCACAACTGCAGTACCGTTAGGACACCCCTGGGCCCTAGTCGGTCAACCGAAGCAGGCAGACAGGCAGACAACGTACTAATAACATTCAGGGTAGGCTTGGTGTGCCATGGGTGAGCAATCCTAGGGTCAGACCAAGGTGGCGTTTTACTGTCCTAGCTTAGGGTACTGTTTACTTAGTAATTTGTCCCTGGAGGATAAGAGTTATGAACCTAGCTATTAAGACTTAGTGGGCCTCATACCAATCTGGTACCAACCACTGACCGACCCGCGGATCTTGTCAGTTCTGAGATCTCTTTTTCTTTTTCTACTATTTGGTTTTTCCGAATTTTCCTCGTGTGCACATGAGAGAACAAAATGTCTTAACGCTCGTCCATTTCACCTCATCTTATTTCAAGGAAGAATGGAAGCCGATGGTTTGGTTTGTATATAAAGGTCCGGTCCAGCTCATCCTACTTGTAATTCAGTCAGCAGAGTTGGAATAGACGGCTAGACAGCAACGGCCTTGAAAGCTACAACATATATATAATCACTTACGACCACTTGGATATTCTTGATTAGACCCACCCAGCTAGCTAGCACCCGCAAACCACAGCAAAAATGTCCCCAGAGGAAGCAGCAGCGGCAGCGGTGATAGGAAAGAAATTCTTAACAGAATCTTGGTCCTATCTCGGTACAGCAGCAATTTTCGTTTTCCTACGTACTTTTGCCCGATGGAAAGTAGTGGGCTTCCGGAATTTTAAGCCTGATGACTATCTCATGTTCTTTGCCCTCGTTAGTTTCCCTCCCCCCAAAGGAAAGAAAAAAAAAGATAGAGGGAAAAAAAATCGACCATGAAACTAACAATTGACTTCATTTAGTTCTGCTTCACTCTCGAGTCTACAGCAGCCCATCTTGTTATAAGTTGGGGCGGCACTAATAGTTATCTCACCGAAGAAGAGCGACTAGCCCTCTCCGACGAGGAGTTCTGGCGCCGTACTAATGGCAGCAAGGCGTTCCTGCTGGGATGGAATTCGTACTGTGGAACAGTGTGGACGCTGAAATTGTGCATGATCTTTTTCTTCCGCAGGGTTACGTGAGTTTTTTTTCTGCACCAAGGTGCGGGGGGATGAAAGTGCTGATTTGGTTGTTTATAGCATTGGACTTGAGAGAGCCTCAATGATCAAGTATGCGTTTGCATCAACCGCACTAACATATGTGGTTATGATATTGACGCTGTACTTGACATGTCGGCCATATCATAAGCAGTGGCAGGTTATTCCTGATCCTGGAAGTGAGTCCACTCCCTTCTTATAAATCCCTCCTTGAATTTTCAAAACAATTTACTAAAGATATATCTCTATAGCAAAATGCTGGGTCGAGTATAACCTCTACTACGTCATCAGTCTTGCCCTCAATCTTTCTACTGATATTTTGATTATGGCCATTCCCATGCCCGTAAGTTTCACATCTCTGATCTTTAGAAAACCAATATTGAAACTCACATGAACTAATCTTGTACCCTTGTCTCCAGCTTCTCCTCAAGGTCAAGGTTCCCATGCGCCGTAAAATTGTCCTCATAGCCATGTTCTCTGCCGGTTTCTTCGTCATGATTGCCGCCACCCTCCGCTGCATCTACGCCTTCACCAACACCCAGGCCAACGGTCTCGTCATTGCCATCTGGTCCTGCCGCGAGGCCTTTGTCGCCATGATTGTCGGCAATGTCCCCATGATCAAGCCCATTGTATCACGGTACGGCGGCAAATGGCTCGCCTCAACCCTGAGCACCAACGGGAAGAAGAGTGGGAAGGGGAGCAGCACGAACGATAGTGTGGAGCTGGGCAACCGCGGTGGAGGCCATCACTCGAATGACAGCGAGAGGCAGATCTGCGGGACCGACTCGGACAGCATGGAGCATATCGTGGGGAAAGAGGGCGGGCTGGAGATTGCGACGAGCAAGACGTACGAGGTGACGTACGAAAACAATGAAGAAACTGTGCGGGAAGATGTGGGGTTGGGCTACACCGCAAGAGCGCATGCGGGGGCGACGGTGGTGTGAGCGGACATATATCGTCGTAATATTATATTGAGGGAGTTGTGCTTTCTTTTGCTGATGGGTTTCTTTTGGGTCTGGGTTTTGTATATGTGCTTGCACTGCACACAATATATATATATATATTTGGTTTTATTCTTCTCGATTGTATTTCTACTGGGCAGGCAGGTTTGATCTTTTGGCGGTTACTCTCTTTTCTTACAGGCTACGTACTATGTACTATCACTACATGTACCAGCTACACACTACTCTCTAAGTATGCATAGGCAAAGCACGCTGGGGGAGGAGGGCGAGGAGCAACAAAAAGTTTTGTGTAAAGACATTAAAAATCAAAATTGATTATGAGTTATGAAAGCAGCTTAGCCAGGACAAGATATCATAGCCAATCCTCTGATCTAGAATTAGCATGATAGAAAGCAAAGTTAGGAAACCAATAAGACGGTTTAGATTTCCTTTTAAGAATTACTATATAACTCTCGCCGCCGGCCGCGCCATGGCCACATATATCACTCATCAAACCCAAAACTTGACTGTATATCCAGAACACCATACACGTCCCTTCCCCGGTTAGATTGAAATAAAGCTCCGGCAAAACCTGCTACCTACAAGCATCTCTGTCACTCCCTGATATATTTCGATCCTGAATCACTCTTATTTAAACTGAGACATCGATCCAGGTGCACCTCCTATCACTCGAGTATGTACCACGTACGCACTCTGCCCTCATATGTACGCACACACACACACGCACAGAGATATGCAGTCCGAAAGGAGGAAAAGAACAGAAAAGAAAAGAAAGGGTTCTTTTCAGAAGAAACGGGCTCGTGCATACGTCTGTCCAGTCAGGCGGGTAAGTGGGTGATGCCGTGTGATGGAACGTCTCACCAGCGCCACACATTCTTCTTCTTCCACCGAACCCCGATTCCCGATTAGGATGATGTCTGTGGCGGATGCACGACAATGCCAGAGCTGGTAATCGATTGGTTTGGTATTGATTAACTGAAACCGAAATAGAACTCTCCGTGTAGAGCTGTAGACACTACATAGTTTGTATATATGGAGTTACATGATAGATAGGCCCTTTGCGCAAAAGACTCCAGAGCCTTTTTCCGGTAACTTGATTGGTGCCTACACGTTCAGCCAATCACACAAGTAGAGAGGTTAAAAGACTTTGGAGTCTTTTGCTAATATAACAGGATCCTAGGAACTAAAGCCTTACTAGTACTACTCAGGTGTAGGGGTAAGTCTGGCGACAGTAAGAACTGTTGCCCCTACACCCGTATAAGTACATATATAATTGATATAATATATAATATATACGATTTTGTCTCTCAGACATATATTAATTGATCATGAGGGTAAAAGGATATTCCCGAGCCGAGCCGACCGGAGCAATGATTAACACCTGGCCGTGAGTGAGTGAATGGGAAAATCTCGGTAGGACCAACACCGCACGCCCCGATTAGTTCTGATCTGATTGGTGCCGATATTTGGGTATATATGTGGGGGAGGGCCGAGGGGCCAGTAGAAAAAAAAAAAAAAAAAAAAAAAAAGGAAAGACGCCCTCCATTATAGATTGACCGTAGCAATGTGTATGTATGTATCACGGCCATAAACAGCTTTCCGGGGGTTTGGAACGAGCAAATATTCGTATTTGTATCGTATCGTATTATGTATACCGTATGAGCCCGTGCTTGAAACAAAACTCGAGCCGTGTGGGCGGGTGGTGGTGGTGACAGGAGAGGACAGGAGAGGACAGGACGTACAGCTGCAGGACAAGGGGGGGAGAAGGTTGGGTGAGGGAGGTCTTACCTTTTTTCAGAAGGATGTCAGTGTGTATCATACACTACACTTCCCCCACGTCTTAGCCCTAAGGTAACCTTATTCCTATTACCTACATTTTAATTTTAACCATCTATGGTACATGTGTGTACTTTTCTAACCTCTACTCTACTCTGCTCTACTCTGCTCTGCTCTGCTCTACTCTACTCTACTCTACTCTAGGAGATCTTCCGGGAACTAAAATAATCTCTCAACGACGAACGACATGGGCAGCTATCTCTCTTCTCTCCCCTCCCCTCCCCTCCCCTCTACCCTACTCTACCCGCTCTACTCTATGGTTTTCAGAGGGAGTACTCTACCCATCAATACATATATCTAACTTACCAGCAGCTCTAGCCTAAAACCAATGGCAAAGTCGATATTGCCCATGTCATTAACCACCACCGACAACATCTCCAGCTCCTTCTTACGGACACTCTTAATTCAACACTACCTGATCGACGACTGATCTACTCTATTCAATTCTCTGCTAGCATGCTGCCTAACCCTGAGCACCAGGGGACAGAATTAAAAACACAACAATATATATATCGTCGCCCGGTTTAATGCCCTCCGATGATCATGTCCTGCTACCCCGCATCGCGTCCTATCTGCCGGGGGGTATCCATCTCAATATCCGTCGAGAGCGGGCGTCTAGATCTGGAGAGAGATTTTGTACGGTACCGCCCGGACGACCGCCGGTGAATGCAGAAGATGCGAAGAATGGCAGGACCGACGGCTTTTTTTTTTTTTTTTTTTTTTTTACATTGAGGGTAGATGTTGATCAGGGCGTCGGGTGCCATTCCCCGTGCTTCCGGGGGGGGATAATAACCATATATATATATGGCCATATGGTGCGTCGGAGAATGTATATATAAGTACATGTAGTTGGATCGGATATTGTTGTTTGTTTTCTACTTTCTATGATATAGAGACCAGCACGATCAATATGCATTTCTTGAAAGCTACAGTCGTGGCCATTGCGCTTCAACTTTCCGGGGTGGGTTTTTGTTTTTTTATTTTAACTCATTTTATTTATTTCAATTGATCTTGAAGGTAATTAATTCGTAAGGTGCTGACGGTGGGATATATTCATCACAAAAATTACAGGTTGCGAACGGTGATGTTATCGAAGGTAAATAAAATAAATACCTGAATATGTTATACTCCCATACATATACACAGTGAATGAATAGATGGATTCAATGAACGGGTGATCATGGAACTTGGACTGAATTCAATCCCTTATTAATTATAACTCCCAGACCGCATTCTCGCAAAAATATACGGTGTCGCTACAAAAGGCGCAACAAACGGTGTAGTGGTGAGTGTTTTCTTTCTTCCCTTCCCTTCTCTCTCTCTCCCTCCATCTCCCTCCATCTCCCTCCATCTCCCCCTCCATCTCCATTGATTAACCACCATCACCAGCCAACACCAACAGGATGGCCCGAATACGTGATCGGTACAGCAACCTCATACACCTATCAATCATCCGGTGCCTGGACTACCGGATTCTTTCCTGGAACCCTCTGGCTCCTCTACCAGCGCTCCCTCTCTCGTACCCTCAAAGTATCATCCGCTGAGCTGTTATCCCTCGCCCGGACATGGCAGGCCCCCCTACGTGCGAATAAGGACCGTACCGATACTCACGACTTGGGTTTCATGATCCACGATTGCTTTGGTTGGGATGCCATCTTGACGGGCAATGCGACCGCCCGCCAGACTGTGCACGATGCTGCGATCGCGCTCAGCAAGCGCTACAACAACGTCACCAAGACCATTCGTAGTTGGGGCAGCCTTACAGATACAGGAAGCTTTACGGTCATTATTGATAACATGATGAGTGCGTACTTCCCTCCCCTCTTCCCTTACGGGCAGTTCGTGAAGTTAACCCCCCCCCCCCCCCCAGACCTCGGTATGCTCTACTGGGCTGCCCAACAGTTCGGCAACACCACCCTCTACGACATCGCAACCACCCATGCAACCACAACCATGAATAATCACTTCCGCTCTGACGGAAGCACCTGGCACGTCCTAAACTACAACCAAGTCACCGGCGCCGTCACCGCAAAGTACACCAACCAAGGCTACGCCGACAGCAGCACCTGGGCGCGCGGTCAGGCCTGGGCCATCTACGGAATGGTCAGCGCCTATCGCTGGACCAAGAATACCGCCTTCCTCGACACTGCCATCAAGGCCGCCGACTACTTCCTCGCCGGTCTGCCGGACGACGGCGTTCCCTATTGGGACTTTAATGCTCCCGTCACGGGCCTGCGCGACACGAGCGCGGGGACCATCGTTGCTAGTGGCTTGCTGTATCTGGTCGAGCAGGCACCGCAGTACAAGGATAAGTATCTGCAGCGCGCGATCGATTTGATTGATGATACGATAGCGTTGAGTCAATCGCCACCCGCGGTGTATACGACGAGCCCGTTTGCGGTGCAAGATATAGGGTTCAATGCGTTTTTGAGTAAGTTGATTCTTACCCTTGGTGGGGGGAAAGAGAATGGGGGCTAATCTGATGCGTGCGGGCAGTGAATGGAACGATCGATAACAATCCGGCAAAGACGCATACGGCAGCGAGCTCGAATACGGGGCTAGTGTATGGGGACTACTATCTCATTGAGGCGCAAAACAGGCTTCTGGGGATGGGCCTGTTGGCCGCGTGAGCGTAAAGTTGTTGTGGTGGAGTGGTCATGAGCGGTCACTCGGCGCTGCTGCGGTACGATGATTTTTGTGTGGGGGGGGGGGTCTTGGATATGTTTATTGGCTTGTATATTTTCTGGATGGGCTTTCTGTATCCTTATATAGCGGTCAAAATATTATCCTTCGCCGCCAAATATTATACTATACTATGCCAGACATGAATATTTACCCAGAAGTCTACTTTCACTGGTAGTACTACATCCGTAGAAAATCTACATATACCCCAAACCAGGCCCACAGTCTTCAAATACGTAAACACAGGTCTCCAACATCTATACATGTAGTTAAAATACCCCGTCCCTCACCCCCCAGTCACCGCTCCTTACACACCCCACACTGATTAATAAAGGTATGCGGGGGAAGGGACGCCCCACACATCACTAACCAAATAGGGGGCCGCTATGACGGAGAAGCGGGAAGCTTGGTACGCGTAGCAGTTCCCCGGTATTGGTAACTGATCTCCGGTGGGTCATGGCGGAGCTTCCGCAGTGCGTGCCGCGGGGCGGCCGGTGGGGGGGGGGGGGGTCCGGGAGGGCCGCACTAGTGATGTTTTTTTCTTTCTCGGCAGAATGATATGGTAGCTGCGGGATGTAAATAGAGGACAGTGATAACTATACCATAGCTTCATAGTAATACCTCTCACAGCCGCTGGCTGGCTGCGCTCTTGGATCTAAAATCTTCACGATGTTAACTAGCTTTGGGAGTTGTGGTCATGGAATATCACTCGATACATTCGCCTAGCTGGTGTCTTTTTGGGGTTTGATCTTTTGGGGGGAGTGGGGAGACAGTGCGAGACTTAGCCCTTGGGTATAAGAGAGGTGGGCTATAATTATATCAAAACAGTATAAGCTTGCCCACCGCTATTAGGAAGCGTCGTTCCCGTGGTTGGAAGGGAAGCTACGTTAAGATCGAGGGGGTTATGACTTTTGTCAGCTAGTTGCTAGTAAATCTCACTGCGAGCTGTTTATTAAAGGGGGGTATTAACTGAAATTATCATAAGATTAACAACAGAGAGTACATCGGGCCGCTCATGATCATGAATAGAGGCGGGTATGATCATTACGACTGGAAATACACAATGCTGCACACGACTCCGGACGCACTCCGCTTGTACCCATATAAAACTCGTACATAATAGTCACATATGTGTGCATACGTAGTATCGCGCAGTGTGCGCGCCCCCTAGCTATAGGCACCTATCGATCAATTAATCAATATATATTCCTAGATATGTACAGCCCCGTTCGAAAAGTCCTGGCACCCTCGGGTCAAAAGTACGAGGGTGTTTCTTCTATTTCAAGTTCTCCTACTACTGTGACTATAATAACAGAGAGCTACAATATCTTCATTACGGCCATACCTATCAATTTTGAGTATGCGCAGGAGGAATGGTTGCTGGTGGGTTAGAATTCATAAACAGACACAATATCGTAGGGTGCCAGGACTTTTCGAACAGGGCTGTACATATGTAGGTAGTACTAGCTATGACTAGGATCCCAAGCGTAATATTTCAATATTATTGTGCCGCGGAAGTGAAAAACCAACATGTTTGTCCTTCCGTGGATTGGCTTCTGTGGCGTGTCTAAAGGCTTTTGGAGTATTAGATTTCTAGCTCGGAGTATGGGATGGTGATACTACAAACTTTAGAAATAAATTGCCGGATAAATCACCTACCAAGAGTTGAGGGAAAGGAGCCATTTTAAGAGGAAGGTTATAAAAAAGAAAACCAGGTTTTAATTTATTTACTACTCTATTTAATGGCCCCCCCCCCCTTTTTTTCTTTCTTTTTAACTCCATTTGCTTAAACGTAGTACCTGTTTTGGGATAAACTATGTAGGTGATTACTTGATAAAGTATACGTATCTCAAAGCCTACAATCTATCTATTTATACTCCACACCGTACCCCCAAGGCCCCAACGGAAAGGGACCAAAGAAGGCGCCCAACAAAAATTGGAGAGACTGGTTTGAGCTTTACTATAAACTTATTGAACCGTTGATTTTGTTTCTAGGTTCGTTTCCCTAGGGTGATTTGATGATCTGCTAGTGCGCCTACCCCTTGATCCATTTCCCCTATCAGCGTGAAGTATCGATTTTCGTCCCGTAGAGTGAGCTTCGCCTTTGTAAATGTGATGCCTATAGGTAAGTACATGTATTCGTGGTTATGCCACACGATAGGGCTTAACGCGAGGGGCATGTGGTGGCAGGGTATTTCACTACCAGTGGCATGTATTTCACCACCAGTGGGAAACTTTCGTATGTAGTATCATGCAGCGTAAAGACTGAAATTCAGCGTTTATACACTGAAATTCAGCGCATATACTACCGGTGGTATATGCAGTGCAATGGGGCCGACCATCCGGATAGCAACAGCCTTACGGACCAGAATCCAGCACTGGGTATCTCTTCGATTTCTTAACAATAACCGAGGAGGAGCTATTGGGCTCGAGTTGATAGGTCTTGGGTGATGTCGGTTTTGGGTGGATTGGGCGGTACACTTGTAGATGTGCATGGAATATACATACTAATGTAGATAATTTAGTACTCTAGAGTACTTGTGATGGTTCCTGCATAGCTGAATACGTTTAATACCTAAATACCGGGAGCGAGATCTAATAAAACCCTAGGTACCGAGCCTGGCCATGGATATCGCTTTACTGTTGGACGAAAATTAAAGTGGAAATTAATACCGGTCTGGTAGGTATAGAATCAGGAGGATAGGACTGGTCAACCTTAAGAGTATCCTGGCCATTATTAGAGTGCGTAACATAAGGGTTTGGTTGGCTATCGACTGAGGTGGTTGTGTCTAGCTAGTATATGGGTACGTAGCCTACGTGTAAAATATTTCCCTTTCCGTCGTTTATATAGTGGCGGAAGAACTTAGCGGCACTATATATTCATAAGGTTAGCTATTAGAAAATTCTATGAGCCGCCCAGGTATGTAGTTGGTATAGACCTTGGGAAAGGCTTTGGAGTTCCATGTGAGGGAGATTTGAACGATGACATTGTTGGTGTAATATGGGTGAACAGATAGAATCCCGAGTCGATATATGGAGAGAACTCCGTGGATAACCAGCTAGAGCTCCGGTCCTCCAATCCAATATCTTACTGACGGCACCAGGCAATATTCAGGACCAGCAAGCCGTGATGATGTACCTGCACCAGCTACACAAGTATAACTAATGTAAACCTACCATCCGCCCACCCACTCCCTCCACTAGCCCTTGGACCTTTCCTATCTTTTCTATTTTTGTCGTTGGGCCAGTTTCACATATATCTAAGCCCTGTCCCTGCCACCATGGTGCTTCAAAGAAGGTCTCTCACTTGGAAGGAACCCTGAGTGCATTGTATGACGAGACTTGATACGGCATCGATCAAGCTGGATCGATAGAACCCATTCAAAGAGAGCCATTGAAGCTATGATATATCACATCGGGGTATCACGTTAGCTATGTCTGGTTCAAGGTTCTTGCAGGGGGGTAGATTCGGGTGGGACCGATCGGACGGACTGTATGGACACAGACACGAGCGGGGATGTGTGAAAGAACGCCGATGGAAGAATATGAGAGCGATATATAACTGCCATTACATGAGCTCATGCAGTAGACGGGAGTAGAGTAGAGTGTAGAGTAGTTCATGCAAGGGCCGCCTTGATAAATTGTGATACTGTGAGGCAAGAGTAGACAGGGAAGAGAGTCCGAGGAAAGAAAGACATGAGCTCTAGAAAACAGTTCCTTTTTTTTTTTTTCCCTTCCTATCTCATGTCACGAGACGCGCGGTAAATGTGAAAGGTCTTATGAGCAATATGCAATCGAATATATCACCAGCTCTGATGGAGATTCACACCTCTCCTAGGTATATATCCGAGTATTACATCTCGTATCTTGACCACACGCGCCACAACCCAAGAGCAATGATCGAAGTACATACATACATGTAATATACGTCCCCATTCACCTGATATCAGGGTTAGGGTTCAAATGCCATGACCTTGCCCCACTCTGATAACAAAACCCCGGCGCAAATTCTAACTAAATTTACTGGAAATACAGGGTTAGATTCCTGCAAACTAACCAGAAGGGTATCAAATTAGTAGAAAACTATTTTCGAATATTTAAACATTTAGTAGCTAGTCGGAGAGTTACATCCTATATAGAAGATGTATAACATTAGATTGGATACCGACGGGGCTATCAGAACCTCTGCACCTCTGCCTCAGCTCTACACACACTCCCCTCACTTCAACCGACTTATCGCCCGCGACACTTATCACCCGCTCTTCTACAGGATGGGATCACTAAAGTCTTAGTCTTTCCCCGCGCGTGCTCTACGCGGGGTCTAAATACAAGACACTCCTGAGACAGATAAGACCCTCGAGACAAGACAAGAGACCACCTGTTTTCCCCCATCCCCGAGGCTAACAGCCTCAATATTCAGCCGGACTGCGCCGAGCAAAAGTCTCGATCTCTCTTCTCTGCCTTACTCCTTACTGGGCAGAGGAAATGTGGCACAAAAGCCCCGGGCGGCTATCCTCATGTTCCCACTGGGTACAGCACGAATGGCGCTTGTTCGCGTTTGGTAATGCGGTCGAGGAGAACATGTGTGCGACTGCGGTCGTCATTGGTGAGGTTGTAGGCGACCAATGATCGGGCGGCCATTTTTTTGCGAGTTGTGATATCACTAGAGGGGTGGACGGGATCATTGGCGGGCCCCGGTCGACTTTGGTTGAGTGATGAGGAAGGAAACGGTTGAGTGATGAGTTTGAGCTGCAGCTAGGTATTTTATTTTTTTGTTTGTGGACCTGACTTCAAAGCAGGTAGAAAAATATACCGGATAATAACTAACGGGAAAAATGAAAGCTAGAGAAGGAAGAGCTTCCCTTGATATGGGAACTGGTAAAAATGTGTGATCTCTACAAACAAAAAGATAACCAGAAGGTAAAGAAAAAAAGAAAAAAAGCCAGAAAATAAACCGTATCTCATTCCACACAGTATCTACAGAAAATGGTTCGAGCCGGGGACAACCGGCCGGGTTCGGGGGAGGAAGGAAGAAACAGCTAGCTCTCAGCTGCATCCTCGGGTTTCTCGCCGGTACGGGCGTCGAATTTGACAAACTCGTGAGCGATAGAGCCCTCTACAAGGACTTCGTAGATGTTGCGCACCAATTCAGGTGGAAAGTCGACCTATGGAGAGGGTTTGTTAGCTCTTTTGGACTGGGAAGTAAAGGGAAGACGAGGGTTACCTTTTCGGCTTGAGCAGCAGCCTTTGTGATGACGTCTTGTTTACGCCATTCATCACGGACGGTCTTGCGACTCGGTTTTATCCGTGCTGCCGCCTCGATGTAGCGCATTCGATCACCTTAAGACACAAAGTCAGTGGGGAGGAGGAATATGGTTGGTGGGTGTGGAGGGGAAAGGCAGCAAGAAGAGAGAGTGAACGAGGGAAGACAAACCCAACAAGGTTACAATACGTCTGTCCAAGTCATCAATACCGAGTCGGACCTCAACCATAGTTGTCACCGTAGCGGGGTTAAGAGTTGATGGGTCAATCTCGACCGCCGTCGCCTTAATTGGCGGTGAGGTATTGTCGGAAACGGCTGTTGTAGCTGCTGGGGGCATGGTGGAGGAAGACAAGGATTTGGGAGGGATAAGGAAAATGGGGGATGGGGATGGGGATGAGGGTGAGGATGAGGATGAGGATGAGGACGAATGTAAGAGACGGACTGCTCTTATGAAATTTGGTGGGAGGGATGTGACTTTAAAGAATACATTATCGCCAGGGTAAGGGTTATATATAACTTTCATATTTCATATCTAGGTCACCGTAACTAAGCGAGAAGGTTTGAATTCCGGGGAATGGCCACCACACCCACCCACCCACCAGCCCACAACCCACCAACCCACCCACTACCCATCACAACCACCCCCCCCAAACCATTCCATACAGCATTATCTACCACACACCATCACATCAAAAAAATCCACATACGCACCTCCCGCTGTCTCTGTATTTGGTGTGAGGGGTGTTGCCGCTCCAGGTACTCTACTATGCACGCTTTTCGGGACCACCTCAGGTCTAGGCGCATTGAGGCAGGCCCAGATTCTTCCACCGTAGTGGTAAGTACATAGATAAGTTAACTGCCGGACTAGCTCCCTTGTCAATAAATATCAAGAGTTGATGCACACCTCATATATAGATGTTGTGTAGTCTCTGCTGTTGCCTTTAAAGTTTAGAGTAGCCGTTAGGTTTATGCCCTATCACTTGCTTGTGGCAACATAAAGTTATATGTATCTACCAATTTGTGCAGGTACAGTTTATAACTAGGCCTTTCCAAGGGGGAGGAGGCCTAAGGTCACTTGAATGGCATTCCATATCCATGCCATCGTTACACTAGATCCTTCTAATGTAATTGTTAGGGGTAGGAAAAGGGCTAATATAATAAATGACATTAGTATGACTGCTGAGGCCAAGTACCTTGAGAGTTTTGTTAGTTCTATAAACATGTAGGTGATGAATCGTAAATTTCACAGAGGCCTCAAGAGGTTTTGCTTACTTCAACCTCTCCAAGGGTTGTATATGCAATGTAAATCATTTATGGATTCCATTCCTGTCATTAGTAAGTACTCCTGGTGTAAGTTTTCGGCCCGTACTTAATTATATACATGTAGTTATGGGCCCAACCAAAACACTCAACGCCAGTTTTTGGGAAGATGGTAATATCTTTATTTCTAGGTACAAAATGTCGCGTGCAGTCATAGACTGTGGCATTTGCGCATGATATCTTCTAAGGCCTGATCGTATATGTGATCGAGGACGTTGCCTTAGTCTATCCACTAATTATTTCCTCATTTTTTTCAACGACGTTAACAAGGTCCGGCTATTTGCGTATTCGCAGAGAGATTTTTATATGAAACATGACGAGTAAAAAGTATTCCCCAATCTCGTGTCTTCATGGCTTGTGAGACTTCTAAAAGTGGTAGTTCTTTAGCATCATTGGTTGCATTGTAATTGTTCGGAGAGCAGGCTGAAAAACAGTACTTAAGCCAAAGCATGGCTAGAACATTTAATATAATTGCGTACATGTATCCTCCTACTCGAAATGATAACGGCAATAACCTGTGCTATATACATGTATATATACGTGTTTCCGGGAACACACGTTACCATAAAAGCGATCATTTGGCAGGCTAGTCTAGAAACTGATCAGATAAGATGTAGCTACATACATACATGTAATCTATATATCTCTCTAAACCGCGGGAATCAATATTTATATAATCGAGGGCCTCCCCTTCTCGGTATGCAATGAGGACGTCGGTGATAGTGCCGTAGATTTCAAATCTCACTTACATTTTATGATTTGATTTGACTAATCATCGTAGACCGAGCGCGAGGTACTCAGGTGCCATACGTGATCCCAATGCGTCAAGGTTACCCCGCTTTAAATGGGCTCGGGGCAGGGACTGGGCCCACATAGGTATATACTTAAGTATATCACGTATGAGTGGGCTAGGGTCTGTTGAAAGGAGTAGTATGTAAATCGAAATACATAAGTACATAACATAGCCCTCGAGCTCTCAACGCCATTAACGTGTGAGATATTTCCATTACTTGCATACAATCTACGGAATACCACATAAAACATAAAATACATTCTATATTATAATTCAAATTAATAATACCTAACCCACAAGCCATCATAAAGTATACTAAAATTCATTACGCCCCTAAAGCGATCATCCTGTCGATCCCCCATTAAACTTCCGTAAAAATACCAACCTCTTATCCTACGTAATTCTAATCCAAGTCAGAGTTATATGACTCCCCAGGCCTCCCTTGCGCCAATAACTGCAACTCTTCAGTTAGGAGATGTGTCTCGTCGTTGAAAAAGTGTGCAATAGCTTTCATAGCTTTAAGCCGAGTGTAGACGTGATTTTCGTTCGGCAAGGTGCAAAGATGGTTCTTTTCATGGTTTCTACTGTGTTTTCCGAGCATCTCAAACAAGACCTATTGAATATCAAAATGGTTAGAACTGGGTTTATTTTTTATGATATCGAGTTTCTCCTTTACCGCTGAATTAGAGGCAGGTATGACCGTATCGACATTTCCACAAACCATGAGAACTTGTCGGTCCCGCAACCTGTCCATAATCTTGGTCGATACAAAAATGTCGAACCGTGATTCCCGCATAAATGATATCCACTTTGGCCCCCACGCAAAGCAGCTAGTATAGGCAGATATAAGCACGACTTTCTTGAATCGATACTTCTCCTTCGCCGAGAGTGCTATAGTTGGTCCACAGCCTAAATTTGTCAGCAACCACATGTTGACGGCCTAGACCGGTAGTCTCGAACTTGATGCTATTTCATCTCACGGGGCAAGGTTTAAGAGTTCCGTAAAGTCTCATAATAGCACCTACCGGCAGAATTTCCCAGTAGACATATTTGATCCTCCTCCCAGGATCCCTCCTTTAGCCACTCCACAAGTCTCTCAAGATCCTTCACGATCCTATCCTCAGTAACGGGGCCCGGGGTTTCCCCGTACCCAGGGTAGTTATGGAGCAGTACCGAAAGCCCGTTTTCGTTACCCCATGTTTTCCACTGTTCAACTGATTTCTGATCCAGTGTCCTTTGTTGGCCATGGCAGACAAGAACCATGGCTTTACTTCCTTCAATTCTAGCCGTGTTAGGTACATGTATATATAGTTATTGCTAGATCAAGATCGGAGTGGGGCGCTTACTTTATTTCGACATATTCGATACCTAGTAATGATTTCCCATCCCTAGTTAAAGGCTGATCTTCCCTGGGTAGAACTTCGACTTCTTTGGCCTTCCTTCCATTTTTCACTCTTGGCATTATGTTTCCTGGAAAGAAGGCCTTTGTGAAAGCTCGGGTTATGAGAATGGTGAGGATAAAGGGCATAGTTGGTGCAATAAGCAGTACAGCAAGGAGTGAAGTGCTAAGAGGGCTCATTCTGTGATTAGTTGATTCCTCGCCAAATATATATAACGTGATGTAGGAATGTGTAAGGTTGGTGAGTAGATATTTGATAGTGAAGTGGAATAATGCTCAGTTGGCAGAGATATTATTTATTCAACAACTAGCAAGGCAACAAGCACTGGCATCAAAGGCAACAGCAGTGCCCGGCTAAGCATGTAGTTCGAATACTTTTGCTACATGTAGTACATACAACATGTAGCTTCATGCCATTATATTTTTTTCCCTCCTTTCTTGGCGCAAAAGTTTGAATGGAAAAGCCACGTACATTAAATTGTAATCTGGGAGGGAGAGGGGGGGTGAGCGGTGCAATTTAAAGCAGTCAAAAAACCAGTTGCCCTTCGACCTAACCTAGAATGATCGCGAAATCACGGGCTTTCGGGATTAGGATATCGGATCGCGCTCGGCGTTATATGATATGACCAAGCCAGATATCGGTGCCTAGTTGACTGGCTGTTTTTGTTTGTCACGCCCGCCTTTAGAGGCTCGGTCGAAGTAGATGTCGAGCCTGTTTAAGTATATATTCCCCCGAGCGGGAGTCGATGGCGTCGATGGCTGTAGTTGTTGCACGTTGTTGAGGTTGAAGCTAGACGTTGACAGCTGTGGGGTGGGGGAGGGGAGATAATACTGCATGTCATCTTGCGCGATCGCGAGGCGGTGTCAGCGCCTACATGTAATTACATGTAATTAATTTGAACCCTAACCCCTACATGCATATCAATCTGAAATCAACTACATAATTCATTTTGAATTCAAGTTAAGTATAATTATATATATGTACTCGCATATCCACTGTGTATTGGCGCACACATTCAAGGGCCTCATTTCCCTCATATTATGTACTACATGTATCTAGGCACCAAAAGGAATACATGTCGATAATACATGTAGGCCTTGTTCATGATCATAAGGGGGAGCCCTTAGTTCCAAAGATGTCCTTTTACTGCTTTTCTCTATAACTTTGCTACCGCCCTAGGAATTTGATATATGAATCTCCTGTATCGAAATTATATTATACCTGGTAAGTCAAGGTTTGGTATACATGTATCTACATGTATGTTTTGTATGTTTGGTGTTGCGCCAATGTAAATTGTAGACTTGCGGTCGCAAGTATGATACCGCTTAACCACATATTATACTATGTTACAAAACAATTAAAAACCCTAACCGCAGTTAATTGTGTCCCGTTTCCCTGCTCAACTCAGCGAGTCTTCACATTGCTTGGCTGCAGGCAACCAGTTTTTGCGCGTAGGAGGCTCGGTTGGCATGGAATTCGCTGGGTAGGAAAACGGAGTAAAGGTTCATTATGTCGTAGTAGACTATGGTGCCGCGCTCCTTAAAGGTAACACAAATTGGATCGCGAATAACTTTTTAACCGGGCAAGATATCAAAAATCTATGTGATCAGATTGTAGATATAGGTATGATAAAGATTTTGATCACATAGATTTTTGATATCTTGTCTGGTTGAAAAGTTATTCGCAATGCCATTTACCGATTTTTGTATGTAAAAGGCGCCAAGACTTGGTGAAGTGAAACAGGATGCCAAGATCTGGTTCTTATTGGTTCACAAGCGGTCGGAGTGGCTAAGATTATTCCAGCTGAGATGTCACCTTTAAGCCGCGCCACACCATATATTAAGTATTAAGAGTCAGAACACAGCTTGAGCGCAACTTACTATACTACATTGTATATAGTAATTATACATAGAGAGATCGAGAACCTAGATCAACCTAGTTTCCCATGCGCGTCGTGCCAGCCTCAACTGTGTTTCCTGATGACTCCTACATATACTATACTACTCAGCCTCATCATGATCACGTGCACCAAATACCGCAAAAACTCGAAAAATTGGCTATCTCCGGCCAGGGATTACCTCCTTCACGATTGGCTGTAGGGCGTAGATTAGGTCTGCTTATAGTAATTTTGATCTCATAACGGCCACTCTTCAAAAGTGTTCCTGATTCATACATACATGTACTTATATAAGATGTTCATGATCAGTGCTCAATGTGGCTTACATGTACAGAGTTGAATCAATGAACTCAGATGTATCTGTAATTATAAAATTGTAGAAACTTGATAACAGGGAATAAAAACATGTACCTACATCATGAACATCTGATATTAATTTTAGCAACCATTAAGCACTTATGGCTTGAGAATTTTGAACATTTCAGCTTGAGCCGGACATGTCATATTAAATTCGAATCACGGACACTTTTGATGGGTGGCTGTATACGTATACATGTACATATAATACCCACCAGCCCGGCCAACCTGTCCACGAAGCTACTCTACTCACGAAGTACTTCAATATTAATGATTGTATTGATAATTATAAGGGTCGGGCTAGGAGACCTTAAGAGTACTGTACGTACCACTAGAATACGCCTGGCAATATGTGCCCAAGGTTCTCGTCTTTTAAGTTATACCCTCTACTGAGGTTCCGGATTAATAGCAAGCCACCTATATTCAATAGCTCTCCTATCCCCCAGGACTACATTGTGGGCCCTTTTTCTGCCGACATGCAGAAAGATCCGTCTGTATCGGTAAAACTATGGCTTCAGATACCGCAAAATTTCAAAATAGAAGCCCGGGTTTAATGCAAAAGAACAGAGCAATAGGTGGTGGCAAGACGCAAAGCAACCAATTAGACGGCTTAGGTTTTAGCCTTAAGCCCGGGTTGTTCTTTCGAGAACAGACGGTATATGCTATGGCCCCCATAGGCAGTCTAGCAGATGGATACTGATAGTCTAATAGATGTCGATACTTGAATAGATACGTGTATCTTTTTGTGTTATATTTAGAAATACCTAAAACTCTTATAACTAACCTTCGTCAACCGTGTCCCTTTCACGAAGTCTGTCCTCTTCGTGAGCCAGTCGATCAACCTGCTGGCGTCGAAGCAACCCTGGGGCGCCTCCTTCACGGATTGGAAACTTCGCCCCCCGGACAGAACGAAATTATAAAGGGGTTATTGGACTAGCTGGTTGATTATTGTGTAATCTTTGATTAAATATAATTCGGCGAGGATACAACAAGCTAGAAGGGTACTGCAACGTATCGATATATCTGTGGTCGATGTTTGTATGTAGTATGTTTGTAACAAGAGTCGTTTGCACTGTCTTGATAACAACGTACACGTTACGCGGTTGGGCGTTCCGTTCTATTCTTCCACGGGCTATAGCTAATTAACCTTTAAAGTATATACTCAATGCCCTTATGGTAGTTATTAGGAGAACAAAGCTAACCTACACGTATGTAAACTAATTGTCCGGCTAATAAATAGCTAACACTTCAAAGCACCCAATGATTTCAGCTGGGAGTTAATTAATAGTTCCTCTCTATATCAGCGGTTGAAAACATGTAGGTATTCGGGCTACTCGGAGATAAACACCCTCCCCATACTGGTCGTAAATTACGTCAGTGAGGTCTGGACCGCGCTCACCGCTACTCAGTCATTAATAGGTATATTGGTTATTAGCTAGGCGTACGTAGCAGTCTAAAGGTGTATTGGGTTCAGTTTATGGAGACAAGAATCAGACCAGTACGCGGGGATGAGGCTTTGGCGGCTAGCTAGAGTATTACATCGCGTTCCATGAGCCCCGTTTTAGTAAAGGCTAGTACCAATGAGTCTCGGATCAAGAGCTCGGGCTTAATGCAAAAGAATAGATCTAGAGTAATAGGTGGTGGTAAGACTTAAACCAACTAATCAAACGGCTTAGAACATTTGACCTTTGAACCTGGGCTGTCTTTAAGGAACTGACGGTAGATTAGACCTAGAGCTAGTATAAGTACTTCTTTTGGTCTCGGGGGATAAAACCAAGCTTTCTGATACTCTTAACTAGCTTTCCAACGCTCAAAAAGAGCTCTAGCTAGTCTATAACAAACGCATGTTAGAAAAGAAGCTTTAACCCATGGAAACAAAGTTTAATAATTCTCAAATTTGATTTAATATATCGTCTTTTCGTATCCATGGTATCTGTATCCTAATGTATCACGTCTATCAAGTGTCTGTATTCCTTTGAAATACCCAAAGCTTCCAGCTTTCCTTTATTCTCTTTCTTCTTTTGTTTAACTCATGAGACTACCAACTCAGCTACCGTTTCAGATTTCCGGAACTGACTACATTTTAACTGTCAAGTTTGATACCTGGGGGCGCTCTAGGGTAATAATTTAGTCTGGACTATTAGTTTCGACTTCCGAGTCATGGGAAAGTCGCAGTCATATTTGTTACATATATGTTTGTACAGTACCAAAAGGCGAGTGGGATCACTACGTAGGGTTTCCCATAGATACTCTAGTAGCACGGTAAAAATACGGTATTGATACGGTATCCTTCCTCTAGCTCAGGTTTAATTCGGTATTCGCCACTGAGTTCCGTGGTCCTATGTAGTGGTTTCACCCTGTTTTTTCGTACTTTACCTGGAAGCATTGTACAAACTACATGCCATGGTCAAGTTTGAGGACGCAGTATTGATAAAATCTTGTACCAATGGCACACCCGAATATCGAGTGCTATGCAATCAGTCAATCAATTAAGTTTTGTACCGCCTTAGAAAAAACCGAATCTTAAGGTGTAAATATACACTTATTCCCAAAAAGTAGTGAGTGACAATCCATGAAGAGAGAATTATATATTTATACTCCATACATGCATGCAGCCCTTAGGCTATGAAAAAAATCTTATGAGAGATTTTTTGCTATCACTTCCCACTACCAAGTACGTACATAATTGTAAGCTATATATTTGAGTTATAATAAACAGCAGTACAGTGGTGGGTATTAGGTCACCGGGCGGAGCGCCACCAGAATACGCGTTTACAGGCAAAATGGTGGCTAGGTCGTCTGATGACTTAATTACCCACCGCTATACATATACAATATTTTGAAATATTGAGTATGTAGCCATTAATGCAAATACATCACCGGGAACATCAGGCGGGGTTGTTTTTTAAAGTTTCCATATAAACATTTGGCCGCAGACTAAACCGTATTATAATTAGGTCACGTACTGTAGGTTTGTGATCATGATTTAAGATGTTTGATTGGATGAGGATATAAACAATATATTAATATAGACCCGTCTCCTAGAGATCTATGTATAACCCTGATTCCTAGGTATCCCGGGCGCGCTTTGATTAGTTAATCTTTAGCACTTTGAATCTTATCTACTACCAGATCAGACACGTACGACTGATGATGGCCTGTGCTGTATGGTCTCGAGGCTGGGGAAACTACTGGTTAAGTTACGTGTTTAATATTAGTGCATCTAGCCCCTTCTCTCTATATCATCCTCCCCCGGATAGGTAAATTACTATACTAACCAGCTAACATACTTTAAAAACTCACCGCTAAGGAGGGAAAACCAAATACTTTAATGGGTTGTGACAAAGGCACCCTCCAAGGAGAAAATTATGAAGGCACGAGACCATGAGTGATATTGTATGATGCGACAATATGGCCATCTCACTCCAGGTTGCTTATTCTACCCCACCGTAATTAAATCTCGCTTCTATATCACAACTCAAATTGTAGGGGAATGAGTACTCGTACCCGTCAGAAGGTACATACCTAGGTCATATCAAGTTCTGCTCACTTATAAGCAACAAGTAGAATCATCTGTCACGTACTCACAATGTAGTTGCAATTTGGCGTTGATGACGTTAATTTGGGGGCTTAAGCTATCCTTCGTTCGTTGCCCAGTTTATTGCAACCTGGTAAATTTAACGGAAATACCTGTCATTATACTTAATGTAGATGTGGTCAGAGCGCACCTGCTCCCGAGCTTCTGGGTCCAAAGGCTAAACTTACTGCTGACCACCAAAGTTATATTATCTTACTGTATTTACTCTAAACAAACAAGGATTTCCCTGCTTTACTATGAGAGTGGAGACTTTCATAATATCCGGGGGGGTTTATCTCTATCTTTTTTCCTTTATGGGCATACAGTATGGGGGTCACTAGAGATAGGTCTTAACGAGAACTGGATCAAGAGTACAAGTGTACTAACTGTGATATCTGATTGCAGGGCCGGCATAATTGGGTTGGATGACACATGTACATGTACACAAATGCAGATATATATGTATACCACTGCATGATTTACAATCTTTCCAAGTTTATATTTCGGCCGAGTATTTATACAAGGCACGTAATATACTTAAATAAGCGCTAGCCAACGCTTGAATGAGTGTTCACGGAATCCTGGCTGGTTTTATGGACCGATCCGATTCAAATAGTGGCAACATTGCGATCTCTAGCTCTGCCCTCTGAGCTTATCTAGACCTTGCTACAGAAGTAGTGCACTGGACATAGCCTGTAGCTAACAGGGTTCCCCGCGTTTTCCCCATGAATTCAAAACTTACGGGTTTGGGGAGTGTGTGGGGAGAGAGAGAGAGAGAGAGTGTGTATGTGTGTGTGTGTTGCCCTGGGAAGTGTTGCCAAAAATATATGAATATCCTAACTTGAACCAATATTCGATGTTACACTCATTTACGGGAATATATTAGTACAAGCAATGACAGTGATATAGGACCTCTGCATAAGCGACCGCTAATGGTCGGAAGGCTGTGTAATGTCGAATGTCTATCGGCCAGCTATGCCTATCAATTCCATTCCTCTTTGGGAATTACGAATACGTCTCTACTAAAGTGTAGGTTTCAATACTGCAGATCTAGTATAACGTGTTACAAAGAGGATATTTAGTACAGAAACAGTAAAAGAAACCCGTTAATGTTCCTCAGCCATGCAAGGCAGAGGTCACCTTACGTACAAAGCATCACGAATGAACCAGGTTCCAGGGGCCGGAAAAATCTAATTTCCTCATGACTGTATAGTTGATAATTTAATAGTATTAACTAATTTCTTCATAGTGAATCACTCGGCGAGTTTTTCTTACGCTATAGTATAATCGAACTTTATTTTTCTACGTGTTATCGAATATTAATACTGACCTCATAAAAGCGAATCCTTTATACTCGATTACATTAATTATAAGTAAGTATATAGTTTGAATAATGGCTCCGAGTAATCCTTACGATTGGGTAATAGGGCTAGTCGCGTCGGTACATAGTACTTATCTCTATCGTATATATGCATATGGGCCTAGCTAGGATATTGGTCCTGCATATATGGCCAGTCTCTGGTGTCTAATTCTGAGGGATAAACCGGGTATTGCATGTGTGACATACATTCAGTGCGAAGCGACTGTGCGCACATCCGCGCCGTCCCGGAATAAAAAATCTCCTGTACGTTACAAGGTGCACAACATGCATATTAAGTACATATACGGAAACATTCTCCAGAGAAATATGTAACTAGTACATGTAGTCTGAGACAGATAAAGAACATTTTGTATAAATGTAGCTCTTGTAATTGGGATCGATCTGTTGGTCAAGGCCGCTATAATACATGTATGCATGCTGGTGTCCCCGGCCCTGGCGCTCCAATATCCATGTATCATCACCCCCTATCACTCGAGTGATAATCCCATCGTTTTTAATTACATATAGCTATAGGGTATACCGGTACGTAACGGCTACCTATATATATGATAGATCAGTTATACCCACTCGTTGAGCACCATAAGATCTTAAGAACTAGAAATGCAGTTAATTGCTTAGGAGAATTAAAGGATAATTTGTATATACATGTACTATGGAGTTTCGACAATTTTTCGGTCCTACAGGTCATCCCTGCCTTCGTCACTTTTATTTTCTGTGGTAAACGAGTACGATTAAGTGTATTCCTTGCATTAGCTGGTCATGGTTCAATTAAAGGCCTCATGAAACTACCACAAAAACTCGATAAATTGGCTATCTCCAGTCAGGGATTATCTCTTTAACGATTGGTGAATGTTATTGATCGAATCAGGCGCCTCATCAGTAACTATTAGTAGTAATTTTGATCTTGCATGCACACTTATGTACTATATATAGGCAATTTTTCGAGTGTTCATGGCGGTCGCCGTATCCCTTCGTACAGCGGTGGGTAATAGGTCGTCGGATGGCCTATCCGCGGTTTTGTCTGCAGACGCGCATTCTGGCGGCGTTCCGTCCGATGACTTATTACCCACCGCTGTACGTCTGTCAATAAAATTGATCTGCGCCATAAGGAGCGAATCCGGTATGGCTTTACTAACTGGTCTCGGGTATTACTTTTCCATATAAATATACGCCCTTTGTAGGATCTACTATAGCTAGGGGGACAGCAATGGACGGAACCGGAAGGGGGGGGGGGGGCTTAGAGACATTAGGTAGTACGCTGATGCGTGACATGTACGTAGTCTAGCTATCCCTTAAGTTGTCGATGCTGACCCCTATACTATAGGACCAGGATTTGTATGGGAAATCAGTTATTTGATAAGAGAGATAACAAGATCTACTAACAAAAGCCACCAAACTTTGCCTTTTGCCGGAGGTCAGCATTTACCGACAACTTAAGGGATAGTATATAAGTATATACACTCCTGTTGCAAAGCTAGCCTCTCCAATATCACCCTTCCCTAAACTCAGTTGTCTGCTCTCCTGGATTAATGCATGTCTTATTCCCCTCATGCATGTCAATGCATGTCTCGCGGCTAACGGTAAGCACTGGTGTTTCTCCCAATTTTCCTGCCGAAAAGCGGGTCTACCAGCTACAGAACTTTCATGATCAATTTCGACAGCAGGACTATTACATTGCCTTCCCCACTCCCCACTCCCCACCCCCCCTTTTCTTCTTCTTCCCCCCTTTTCTTGCGGCTTTTGGCTCAAACAAAATAAAGACACATGGGCCAAGCCAAGTGTCAACATCAAGCTCACCTGACCCACCCAACTCATCCGATTTCCGGGTCAGGCATTCCTTAACAATAGCATATATAGAGATGAGTATTTGGATGCCTCAAACACATGGCCATTCTTTCAATATCTGATTGAATTTGGCCCGTTTTTATCCGGAATTTAACTTTACGTATCATGCACAAGTATCCAACAAGGATTATAGGCGAACAACTCAATTCATAATTACATGAGTATGAGTCTTTCTGGTATTTACAATGAAAGGACTTCATCTTATCTATTACGTATACCCTCACAGATTGAAGTAATGAAAAAGAGAGAGGGAAAGTCATAGGGGTCCATATGCACTAGTATATATGATCAAGTGTAGGCAGTAGTGGCTGGGGGGGGGGGGTTGTTGTCAGAGTGGATCCTCAGTAAGAGATCATATAGCAATTGCAGCGGGAGTGATTTCCCTCATTTGCAGCAGGTCATCGCTAATCACTCGAGCCCGTTCAAAACGTTGTTGATGTTGTAATATGTGTTGCTACCGAGCACAGTCAACAAAAGTGCCTAGGACCACATGTCCGGCACGCACAATAAGGTTGTTTTATGGGTATACACAAGGTACTGTTTACCTGTATCTCCAAAAGATCAAATCCCTAAAGTTGCTACCTGAGCCCGAGGCGTGAAAAATACTACCCCATAGCTAGCTATAAAGTATACCAACAAACCTCAGTTGACATACATGTACACCTTAATGTCTAGCTAACTAATAGAATTAAAGGCCTTTTAGCCCACCTCTCTAAACTTGTCTCTTTGCGAGGTAATTCCGAGGCTGAGACAGATATCAGGATAGTCTTGTTTATGCTGATCAGACAAAAACCTGTCTTAAATCTAGCAAGCCGAAAACATAAAAAAATAAATACGAACCCGTCTCATGTTTATCCCTAAATACTTACGTGTGATGTAGTATGACTCACGAAACCCCGAGACCCTACTACGCTCTAACGGATAAGTTTCTCGTTATTAGGATATTGTACATATATAGGGCCGGGCTAGCCTAGTAAAATGTGAGATTAAAATTAGGCCATCATTCTTCCTCGGCAACCCAAAATCGCAATGAAAGCAGTGTTGTCTCGGATCACGCACATCCGCCGAGCAAGGCTTAAGCTTCCGGGTAAAAAAAAAAAAAAAAAGTGAGGCTTTGCGCTGAGATGTTACAATAAGATGCGGCAACAATGTTTGATCGACCGCCTTGATTGTTAGTTTCTCTACCTTTAGCTGACGTAGGGTAGCTGTAGTCTTATCTTTATTCAATTCTTAATGTGAATTTCGGTGTGACGGACAAAATAATCATCTCCACTGAGCCAGAAGCTAGGTTCCCTGTAGGTAAATAATTGTGCCATATTTTGACATGATGGATCAAGTTTTGATCACGCTCGGATTAATAATTAGGGGCAATTTGTAATTCAGTCTATCTGGTTCCTTATAGGAAGCCGAGCGTGAGATCTTGAAACACACATACGTACCCTATGATTGAGATTTATATGCTAATGCGGATATATTATCCAAGGATGTTATTTTCTTCATTGAAGGGGTGTGAAGTTAAGAATCAGGGAATCCTTGGCGATACTGAAAAGACGGCTTGTTGTATATTCTTGACCAATATTCGAAGATTAGATATCATCATATCCCCCACGAAAAAGTACCCGAACCCATGTGCTCCAAATTTGTGACTAAATTACCTTACAACTTGGATATCATGCGAGACTGCTTATAAAAATGGTTTGGTAGTAGTATGGTGCGAGAAGCCATATCTGTATAGAGGGTGGGTGTGTTAACTTCAGAGGGGTATAGAAAGTTCCACCCTTAGGATAGATGTTGGTGACTTGATTCCAGCTGGCCAGTAGATTCATGATCTCTATACTTGGATATCCCGATAAATGCCAGGAATAAGAGGCCCTGAAGCTATTCCATTGCGTTTAAAAGCATATTTTATGTTTATAGTACTACCGCCCCTGCGTCATAACCAAGAAGGCTGAAGTGACTATAAGATTTACTAGCCCGCTCCAGAGGGGAGGGGGCTTTATTGCCATAGCCCAAGGGCTGGATGTAATTAATGAATTAAACAAAAAAAAAAAGACTATAAGATTAGGAAAACCACCCTACGAGTGAGAGGATATGACCCACATATATACACGTACTCACGATACACAACACATAAAGAGGGAGGGAAAAAACAAGAATAACTAGGCTGAGCCTTTTCAATAAAAAGTACCAGGTATCACCACCAATCAATATCACATAATCTCAGTTTCTGAAGCGACAAAACATAACTCAAACCTCTCCAGAAACGATTACTTTCGCCGGTAGCGTCTCGCCAACATGTGTAATCCGTAACCTACTATCTGGTAGAGCCGGGTGAGGGGGACACGATGATGACTTCGACCTAGCCTTCAGCTCCGGTGGGGCTTGGAATTTAGGTTGTAACCTGGGTACGTATTATCTTATTATCTCGCGGACTGTCACCCAATCCATCTACGATCCCGAGATTTGTCGCGTGATTTTCCTAAGCTCTTTCGAAGAGACGTAGAGTGTAGTTCGGTAGGTAGGTTCTAACTAAAGTCGACCAATCAGTGGATAAGATAATATATAGTGATAGCGCATACCGTCCATAAACTGTGATTCATGCATGATGCAAGCAAGGCATACACGTCGATAGGGCCAAGCAAGGGCCAGTGGTAATGATTCCCGAACCTGCAACCCTTTTCCTGTCATTTTGAATTCCTGGATCATGGACGTACTCACGAGTTTTCAGTATTGCAGCATCCCAGCCAAGCCATCCTCATTCATACCAACCACTCGAGTCTCGAGCTTTCTGACCACTCACGGATTGATAAGCCATCCCCAGTCACCACGATCGACCACGACCACCACCGGTAATCGCCTAGAGCGTCAAAACTTCAAAATTAATGTTGCCCCACAAATGACTGACGCCCCTCGATATGCCCCCCCTTCCCGTCCTACCCTGAATATTCAGGGGGGGTTACTCCCGCAAGAGGTCGAAAAATAGAATGCGATGTATGGCATGCATGCTGCATGGCTCCTTGGATCTATCATCGTTTGGAGTATGCGATGTCGTAGCAAGGATCTTGTGATACCGGCGGGCGACCCAGGATCTCGGTTGTCGGTTGCGGCTTTAGTACATAATTAACTCATAAGTTCTGTAGGTGCGTAATACTATGGACTTCGTGTGTATGTAGGTATGTAGGTAACATGTAGTTATCTAACTGGCTGCGGGAATTCTAGAGTAACATCTGAACAGACATGATATTGGATGGTATGCACGCCGCAAAACTCCGGCCGCTACATGCATATCCCCCGTTCCCAAACCTGGTCATTGTGCTTATTTGACTGTATATTATATATTTGCCTATTATTATTATTATTATTACTGCTACTACACTACTACACACACGTGTGCTATATTGGTGTTTATGTTAATTATGATGATGATGATGATGATGATGATGATGATGATGATGCCGATGATGATGATGGTGTAGCTAGGGGACTCAGTAAAGATGGAGAATATATGCTATGTGTGTGCTTTTATACATAGTAACTAAGTACGCGGGGAAACGTATGTAACTTGCTGTCATAGATGGATAAATAGGTATCTTACTCTGTATCGACATATGTGTAACTCAATTGATCAAGCCATGTATGTAGAGTATTATGATGTAGCTATAGGTCTTTATAGGGGGTATTACTATTAACTCTCAATAGTAGCCATAGCTATATTAGCCCTACATACTTAACTGCAATTACCTACAAGTAATTAATGTACTTACATGTAACTACTTAAGTAACTAGGTACAATATATTAATAGTTGATGATATATCAGCTGACCCAAGCGAGGGGAGGAGGAGGAGGAGGAGGAGGAGGAGGAGATTATTTGGGTGCAATCAATATATACGTTATATGTCATAAAGGGGCTGTGGTTGGTCGAGTGTCTACAAACGCGCGAGACGAGGATCGAACCGCATGCGTGCGTCGCTTGAGAGCGAACGAACGTTCCCCCCAACTGAGCACTCCCTCCGACCCAGAAAATAGTAAGAAACGATTATAACGTATGGGATCGGGGTGAATCAACCAATTTTTTTTTTCTTTTCTATTTGACAGGTACCGATACATGTAGCTCCTACATATATGTATGTATAAGAAGGTACATGGACATACATCATTTTGTTAGATCTCTAATAACGTTACATAGATCTACCCACACACACTGTAACCACCGTAATTCAATTCAATTCAATTTAGTGATCTAGTTAAAGTTATTATATCCCACTTTCCTCCCTCTCGCCTCCTCAGAATGTAGTACATACTTCCTATTTAGCCCAGAATGTAGCTTCTAGACCCCCCCCCCCACCTTCCTCATGTGACGGGCGGACTTTAATTCTGGACATTAACTTTGACGTTTGAGCGGAGAGTCGAGCGAGGATCAAAGGTGTTTCAAGCGGGTGCACGTTCCCCAAAAACACCGTCCGCGAAATGGTTCCATATCACGTCTACCATGGCCGCCTCCAGACCAAGAGCAGAACCTCCCCTTCCAGCCCAATTGCTCAAGACTTCCTTTTTGACGGATGGAATGGGATGGAATGGGATGGGGATTGAGAAGGGGGTGGTGGGCGGGCACCCAATATCTAATATCCGAGGGCGCCTACAGCTGTGTGTGTGTGCTGTGCTGTTCAGTTCAGTGTGCCTCTAGAGCTTTGTTTCTGTTTGTGTGAGCGCGCGCGTGTGAGTTTGTGTTTGTGTTTGTGTTTGTGTTTGTGTAAGTGTTTGTGTAAGTGTGTGTGTGGGTGCAGGTTTGTGAAATAATAATTTTACCGACTCGACTACCCTATTTTGTATAGAGAGTAGGATCTGGATGAGTGTGCGAAGAGTTTGCCTAAGTACAAATATGTACATTCCACATTCCACATTCATGGGGACTAACCTGAACTGTATATAGCCAGACATTTCATCATATTTCCTTTTCAGAAAGAGACCCCGAGAGAAGCAAAAGAAGACGGAGGATAACTAGGAAGAAGAACAACAATAATAAGAAACGAAACGTCAAAAATATTATAATCATGATCATACGATGATACACATACATAAAATCTTTGCCGCCGTCTTCAGCCGTTTGGAATTGTCCATCAGCCAGATTCAGCTGAGGCGAAATTGCGTCCACCCATCACAGATTGGCCGTTATCTATCAATTTGTGATTACAGCTCTGATGAACTCTAGTTTTGCACCACCACCACCACCACCATCACAACCATCACTATCACCACCTCCAACACCTTAACCATTGCGCAACCAAACGTTTAGTCTAACCCGCTGGTCGAGAGATAGGCGCTCTCGGGACTCTGTAATTCAATCGGAATTAGTGGTTTGCAGGTAGATACCCCCCTCCCCGCTCACCCTCCCCTTCCCCTTCCCCTTCCCCTTCCCCTTCCCCTTCCCCATATAGAAGAGTCTCGAGCTTTTGACTACCTGGCTAGGCATCAAGTATCATTACCACGTGCTCCGGGATCGGCAGGCATATATGCTTGGCTCTCTGTCCTTCGCACCGACATATTTCTGTCTGAGCTGCCTCGAATGTCAACTGGTCGGGCCGTGAATAGTAAAAATGGGGGAGATAGGAAGAGGGTAAGTCTATAGCTACATGTAGCTATAGACACAGATAGGTATGCTAGTCTGAATGGCCAAATGAACAAATGATCTACTTCTACGCTTGGGCCGCCCCTGAACCCCAATAAGTACCCGATATTTGTTACTGACTGACGTGAACGATTGAGAAACGTTCCGGGCACAGGTAGACATAAGCTTAATTAATACAATTGTTCTCATGGCTTGACTGAGAGCTGAATACAATGTTGGATGCATGATTCACCAGTGAACTCACGGCCTAGTTGATATGTCGGCCTATCCTTGAACTGTGACAGCTGCTAATCAAAAAGCAGAGGTAGCAGTGATATCGAGATAAGACATATATTGAAGCATACTTAAAGCAGATCACCTATGAGCTACTCTAGCTACATAGCTACATAGTTTCCCGGGCCGGTCCGGAGCCTCTTCCGCATTCGAGTCACTAAGATCAATACTGAAGTCGATATTGGGGGGAGAGGGTATGGAAAGAAAAGGAAAAAAAAAAAAAAAAAAAAAAAAAAAAAAAAAAAAAAAAGCCCGATCAGGCCAGCCCAAATCACTTGCAAAAAGAAACGAGACCCGCGTAACTATTGCTCTGGGTGCAGGCAATTGCAACGTAATCGCTAGCTTGAACGATTCCATCCCAATGGTAAATAGAATGGTTACTATACTCACTCTTGACTCTGGCACATCCAATCCACCTCGCACGCTATGCTGTTGCACTTCGGCGTAGCCCTCTATCTGTAGATCTTGAATCTGCGCATTTCCGGCCGGTGGTACTGCTGCCAGTGGTGCTCGAGTGAGAATGTCTCTAGGAGCGACAACAGGGATGTTTCTAGGATGCCCGCGATATGCACTGCACGGTGCAGCAGCTGGTTCGGAGACGAAGATGCGCACCACATCCACCATCGGTATATATGCCTCTTATTCTTAAGCTTGCGTATCTTGTTCTCAGTGGGCCACCGCCGGTAATTAATATGTGCTTGTGATATCTGATTTTTGGACCCCATATTCCTTTGTGATACAGGGGATGACCAGATTTTAATATTATAGCGTAGCTAGCTAGATAGCTAGCTAGGAATAGCTCGGACTCTTTCTCATTGATTTGACATAAAGTAGCTGCTGCCTAGATAGCTAAGTACAGGTGAGGATCATCGCAGTGAACAGAATTAAACAAAATCTTCTTGATAGTTAGACAAATACGTAAGTGGTCAGTCAGAATATTACTGAGAGGCATTGCTGTTACTCACTGGCTAACCTATGCTATAGTATGCGTATATATACTCCGTGAATATTGTAAATCCATACGGCCGGCCGGGGAAGGCGGGATACATGCCAGGAGCCAACAAAGAGTTACGGGAATTCTTGAATAGAATTGATCACGTGGAGAAGGAGAAGGAGAGAGAGGTAGTATCATTAAAGCCCTATAATAGAGCTTGATGGAGTGAGTGGGGTGAGTGATAGTATGTATGTTGGGCCCCAGACCACTGATTTCCCATTCCCCCCCAATTACCAGATTTCGAGATCTCTTGAGAAAACCCATAACCACGTACACTAATTGCCGCAACAGAGGCCTCGTGATGTCCCCCCCACCCCTGAGCTCCCCTCTAATTCTCAGGCTGTGTTTCGTTCCACTATATACTGCCATCTGATCTAAGTAGACTACGTGGTTAGCTATCACTCGTACACTCATTCCTCCCCCGCGATCGACACCTCTATATATCTCTATATTGGAGCTACCCTAACACCAATGGCATAATTCCTCATATCCCACTGGATTCCAATTATGTCGCCGGCCACCTTCTCCCCACCTAAAACCCGCTACCTTCCTCACCATACACGCGCAACGCCCTCCCGCATACCCCTTAGTCGCCGCTTATCGCGAGAAAACAAGCGACGCACCACCCTGTAACCATGATCAGGGTAGCTAGTCAGGGTTTAATCCCCTGCGCGCGAGCCCGAGTGTAGATAGTTAAACCCTGTACACAGCGTCAGACATGCATTTGTAGCCCAGATCCCTGGGGCAGGTTTGGGCCCGAGGGGACGGCGAGATATAGTGCTGCGGCGCGGGAGTAGCTCAGCTGAGGGCGGGGTTCAATCCAGGAATCAGGGTTGTTCCTGAGGTCTGGGTGGGGGAGAGGGGGAGTTTTGGGGGAGGGGGAGGTGGGGGGTAGTTAATATGCCTATATATATGGGGCGAACATATTGTATACAGCCGAGTGATCAATCGTAGAAAGCTAGGGGCAGCGGGCTGAGGTAACAACTACAATATGTATGTTTTTACGTATCTTGGCTGGAGGGATGACATGGGACAGAGTGAGGGCTAACTGCTTATGGGTTGTTAATATATGTCAGGCACATAAACTCACTTGCGAAACGGGGGAATAATAATTATAATAGCTTAGTGATCAAAGGATCGGGATCCCGTAGCAACATGTAGTTGATTGGCCAGGTATTAAGCTACGCTACCCTAGGTATCTGATATATAAGGTAGAGGAAGAGGGGGTGGTTGGTATCTGCTCTCGGTGACGGGCTTTCCCGACTACTCCGAGCTTTTTTGAGGTTGTACATATATATATATTTGCTGGGATGCACTTGGGGGGGGGGGGTGTACGGGAAGAGGGAAGAATGGTGGTTAAGGCAAGTAGGCTGTGGCTGGAGGGGCAAGGGATTGGTTTGGGGGGGGGGGAGGGGAGGGGAGGAGGAGGGACGTACTGGGGAGAATGGATGACATATGCAGCATGTAAAGGAGGATGAGTCTTTACTGGGACTCCTTATGTATGTGAAGTGGGATGAAGAGGCTGGGGGGGAGGTTTTTCATAGAGGAAATGCTAAGTAGCTAGCTACTAGCTAGTAAAGGACAAAAATAGAAAAACACTGGCCCATCATCATGTAGCAGTGGGAGATGATGGCATTGCGCCGGGACTTTTGGAGGTACTTGATATGATATTCATGGATCATACCAGGGGAGTAAAGTAAGTGAGTGAGAAAAGGTATTAGACAGAGTAATAGAAAATGAGAATGATGGGGCAGTGGCATGAACTCGTACTGCTTGTATCACAATCTTGCACTATAATAATATATGCGCCGTAAGCATAGCATAAGGATACATGTACGTAGTACTGCTCTCATCCCCCCCCCCCCCCTCTCCCAGAAAGTTCCAACTACGTTATTTCCCACGAAAGAGAATCGTCGTGGTAAGTAACTATCGATAACGTATGTGGGGGAGGGGGGCAGATTACTGTCTATCAATGTCCACAGCGGAGGAGCAGCTGGTGGGATTAAGGAGGAAGAGGAAAGCCGGAACAAAAAACAACTCTCCCCGCTGTAACATACCCTGCACGTACACCCACCTAGTGAACTTATGGTGTGACATATTACCCCGGAGTAACGTATCTTATGGGATATGTGAGTAAGTATCATGTATCTCTACCTAACTTATTCTCGTTCCTACTATAACTTATTTTGCCCGCCGGAACGAGGATGTTTAGGTGAGCCTGATCCAGGTTTTAGAACCCGCAAGGAACACCGCGAATGGCAAAGATGATGGGCTTGTGATATATTACTATTTGGGAACCATTGCGGAAGATCATTAGTTAGAAGAGAGTAGGAGCAGCGGTAGTGGCAGTGATACGTTATTCTTGGTGACGGAATGAGTACATGTAGTAATAGAATAATAGAATGTAGAAAGTGGGATGAGGAGATTAATGACGAGGGGTAAGCACCGGGGAGTGCGGAGGGAGGGGAATTCTTCACTGTACGAATTAGAGCTAGAGCTAACTAGCTAGCTGTTAGCAAATCTCCCTGGCTGGTCTTGTCAAAAAAGAAAAAAAAAATGATCCCATGTATGCTCGCCCCGGAGCCACGAGGCCCTTTAGCTTCAGCTTTGTGAACTTGTGGTGGCCCGTGTGCTTTTTGTGCGAATGGGGGGGGGGGGGTTACATATAAAGGGAAGGGGTTTTTCTCGTTTTTTTCCTCTCGCTCTCCAGTTCATCAGACCACAAAGCATCAATCAAACCAATCTAATCCAATTCGAAACATATAGGCTGGGTTTCGCTGAGTTAGTTCAATTCAGTTCAGACTCCCTCTTTCTTAGTGGTTCTTCATATATAAAGCAATCCCGATATCTCTCTTTGTCCGTTTTCTTTGAATCGCAATTTCTGCGCCAGTCAACGTATATATAAACACCAAACGACATAGAGTCTTCGCCTTTTCCCAGAGTATTCAACTATATTTGCTATCAACCCTCTTCCGCACATTTCTTCAGTCTTGAAGCTCCTAAAGCATTCATATCAATATATAAAACCGTCACCATGAGCAATAGCGGATCGACAGGGTTCTACAAGTTCCGCTGCAAGAACTTCCTCGTCTACAACTGCGAGAACTGGGTCTGGGTCAACCACTCTGCCTGTGCCGAATGCGTCGTATGTTCCTCCCCCCTACCTCCCCACCCCCCCATCTTCAATTGGCACTATATCTAACCGGGAGTGCGATGAAACAGGCCTCTGGACGAGATAGAGTAGACAGTGAGTCACTACAGGATGATGACAGCGGTAGTGGTGTCCCCTCCCCAGTAGTGCCTTCAACCGAGATCATCTCCCCCAAGAGAAGGATTGCTGCTGTTGCTGCGATGGGTTTCAACTTGTTCTTCTCCTACGCTGAGGAGGAAGAGCACGGGTCGACGACGAAAGCGGCGGCGGCGGCGGCGCTGGGATCTCGGGAGTTCCAAGAGATTGGTGGTAGTGACTATTGACATGGGAACTGGGAAACGGCGGTGAAGATCTATGCCTACTGCAAGCACTGATTTCAACTTTCTTTTTTTCCCTTGTGTTTCCTATCCTATTTGGTGTTTTTATTTTTATTTTTCGGCCTTTCCTTTTGTATAACGGGGTCTGCTGGTCCGGGGGAGAGTGGGGAGGGTGGGGGGGGGGGGAATAGTGTGTGATGGGTGATGAGTGATGGGAGATAGGGATGGGGATGGGTGGTTCGTGGTTGAAGACGACGGTGGGTACATAGGTAGGATGGAAGGTGGTGGTTGTGATAGTAGTGGTAGTCAGTGGTTGTGGTTGTGGTTGTGGTTGTGGTTGTGGTGGTGGTGGTGGTGGTGTGGGGAGGTCAGTAAGGGTTCTGGTAGGGATCAGGGGTTAACGTTTTTTCTTTTCTTTTTCTCCTTACCTCGTCTCTGTCTTTTCTTTTCTTTTCTTATTTCTCACTTGATTTTTTTGGGCCGCGCAATTGTGTCGTCAATCTTCGGGGAGTGCTTGTTTCAACCATTTCAGATTCATTTTCAGTTGCTTTTTTTTTTTTTTTTTTTTTTTCTAAATGGGCTTGGTTGCATTCGGTTCTTGGCTTAGGATAGTTTAGTGGCTCTGCTTTTTTATTCTCTCCATATCTCTTCCCTCATTACTCTTCATGACGAGTATGATCTGATGTTATCAGTTAGTAAGGGTCTTTCCTTTCCTTTCCTTTCCTTTCCTTTCTATTTTTTTTTTTTTTTTTGCCTGTCTTGTCTTGTTCTATGCAATAACCAGAGGGGGGAAACATGGAACTGGGTTTGCTTTCTTGCTGGATGGACGGTCCGGAATATATGTTTATTATCCACAGTACAATTATAACTACTCTCCACATTGAACTATATCCATTTATAATTACATGGCTAGCAATGTAGTTACTCCAGCTCAATTCTTGTAAATAGTACTTATGTACCTCTGCACCCCCTTCTCCCTCTCTCTCCTCTTCTCTCGCTCCCCTCCTCTCCCTCAAAATGAATCAACCACCCAAGAATCCCAACGTGATGTGACAAGTAACGGCCACCAATGATACACTCCGAGTCCCGATCATCACCATTATACCATCTCATCTCATCTCATCTCGTCTCATCTCGGCGCCAAACACAACCGGCGCGACCAACTACTTAAGTAACGACCGGGCCGAGTCTCGATCTCGTTCCGCTAGTGGTTAACCTACATGTAGTTAACTAAAATACATGTACACATCTAGCTACATAATAGGCGGCATCAAAGACGTCACGCACAGGCCCCAAATTGTACCTGCATATGTTCGACCTTGGCGGCTGCTCGCTTGCATAAAGGAATCGTAATTTGAGGGTTCCTGCAGCTCATGATCAGACTACTCTTTGTAAGTATTAATGCGTGAGTGCATGGGGTGGTTGAATGGTGGAGAGGAGGGGGGGGGGAGGTATTCGAGAAGTTCTGAATATAATTAGATACATGTATTCATGTATATAGGTAGATATACCCATGACTGGCCATATCGTGTATGTATGATCAGAAGATAATTAATTTTCAAGTTCGAGTAATGACGATATTGATGATGATGGTGGTGGTGATGATATTAGTGTGATGATAATGATAATAATTAAAGATGAACATTAATGCCGTGACGTATATACGTGGGGAGAGATGAGTGAGACCCTAACACCGCGCGATGTAAATTGTAGCTACACACACATAAATTATCTTAGCTGGGAGTCTGGGAGTCTAGCTAGGACTACGGCGGTTGTGAAATTTCGGGGTTACCGCGCGATTTCGCGTTGAAAACGAGCAGAGGGTCGATCTAGGAGAAATGTACATAGTACATGTTTGCACTTTCTCTCCCCCCCCCCCCCCTTTCCAGTGCATTGCAAGGCTGACGTCTAGCTGTCTACATTTACCTACATGATCACTTTTTAATATATATCGCCCATAACTTTAATTGCAACAATTCCTCATCCCCCCCCTTCCCCTCTCCCCTCTTCTAAAGTAGTTCTAATTGCTGTTAGTGGTAACTAGCTAACTCAAGATAGCCTCATGTGTCGCAGTCGGCGGTGCCTGCGGTCAGGATGGATAATATTAAAACACAAACAAATATAGCTAGAGATATAGAGAAATATTCTCCGACGTACATACATGCCAAGAATATAACCCTTCGCTCGATCATTCCCGTCAATCGAAAGCTGAAAGAAAGAAAAAAAAAAAAAAGAAAAAAAAAAGATATTAGAGTCAAGTCTATAGCAATTAATATTCCCTAGTCTGGGGTTTCCGCGTACAAGCTACATACATACCCCAATTAGCTTCTCCTTAGCTATCTCAATATGACAACCACGTGGAATCCATTGATGGTGGATGGATGGGCCAATTATTCAATTATTCTGCCTGCATGCAGAATCATATATCCATCCATTAATTCGTCAAGGGAACAGTGGCATTGTCCAGTCAGATCCCTTCCGACCCTTGAACGCTCTGAGACGAGAAAGTAGAGGTCGAAACTAGGTATGCATGGCTTCTTTAGCCGAGGTGAGCTGAGGGATCGATCTGAAGCTGTCAAACTCAGCTCATGTCGAGTCGAAAGGTTAAGGCCATATTCATCTCACCCTACATACACCTCTCTACCTCCGCCCCCCCCCCCCTCCTCCTCCCCTTCCCCCCTTCCCCCTCTCCACCACTTCCACCACCCCATCCTCGTTTCATATTAGTGGATTTGTAATAGGGCTCACGAATGCATTGTTTGTCAGAGGGGCAGTAAAATAAAATAGAAAAACCACAGATACCAGGCTGGCATGGGCACTGAGGATCACGGTCGAGGCCGGTCTAGAGTGAAGGCTGCCCGAGAGCTCAAAGCCTCAGTTTCATTACCTGTGACAATCTAGCCCCCCCCGAGACAACCATCCAGCCAGCAGTCTGTTGTGCGAATTGTTTGTTTTCTCGTTAATTGATTTACCATAGCGCTCGAATGTTCGATCGCGCACCAGTGCACCACCACCACCATCGATCACCACCACCACCACCCAAAAATTCTTTCCTGGGTTTATGGAGTGTGGTAGATGGGGGGAGGTAACTAGGCAATATCTCGAATTTTGCATGTTCGGTGATCGTTCCAGAATCAGCGGCAAGGTAAGGCTAGCCAATTGGCCAATGGGAGGAGTGTGGGGTGTTATGGTCATGGTTACTCCCGCTGTAATGTCTGTATGCAGCGTGTGGCTTGCGGCGTCTTCTCTACTACATGTACTCTAAAGTACTCTACTTGACATACACTGTCGGTACTTTTTTTTGGTACAGGTGCTCTAGAGAGGTTGTGACTTTCCTTTGCTTAATTGATTCTTGTTTTTTGTGTGCGCCGCTTTCGCTCGGTAGTTTATCTTTTCTTCCCTTCCCTTTACCTACTTTCTTTTTTTTTCTTCCTTTCTTTTTCTTCCTTTTACGACGTGGCCGATGCAAGGGAGATCTCTTTTTTGGGTCTGCGCGTCACGTCACCACGATGGTGGAGAGGATGATGTCTATATCAATTAATTGTGCATGTAAGTGTAGTAGAAAGCAGAGCAAGAGCTCGAGCTTCTCTCCGATAGTTGCACTTCATTTGTTTATCGGCGGCTACAAAGTCGAGAGCCTCATTCACATTGAGATCAACCTTCTCGAGTACCAAAAAGAGTCCCCCCCCCCCCAATATCGATATCAACAAGACATAGACAGCCACTGAAACATAATTCTCGGCGCGCCAAATGATGCATATCTCCGCAAGAAATCTTGTACTACCTCCACACTCGAGTCCCCCCCCCTCCTGTTCTTTAAACCCCCCCCACACGACCATCTGGTAGTTGGTGTAGGCCGGCCGGCCAATGCATAGTGGAGGGGTGAATGATGTTTGGGCCTTATTAGAGTGCATGGTGGATGGATGAAGCCCAAGACGGTAAACTGGCCAAACGAATTAGGAATGCTATTCCTTAATTTCGACCCTTCCCTGCCCTGCTGTGCGGTGTGTGTGTTGTGGAGCCGACGTGATGACAGCCCAGCAGATCGATTCGTAGATCGGGAATCTTGCTTGGTGTGTGCATGCTTGCAGCAAGTAAGCAAGCAAGCAAGTTAGCAGTGGCGTGTGTGTGTGTGTGGGTGGGTGGGCGGTGGGTGACCTGCAGCGGTGTCGACAGTATCAGTAATATTACTTGTTTAGTAGTACTAGAATACCGACTCCAAACCAATCTGTGGTAGGTATAGGTATATAGTATACATAATATATGATTCAGATGGTTACATATACTATCTTTATATAATTATGCGAATAGCTGACCCAGCTCTACGAAGAGCTAGAGATCCAGAGGGATAGGCATAATATATTATAAGAGTGCATGTAGTTATAGCAATAGTTGTATGTACGATTAAGGTGCAGTGGTACCTAGGCCTTGATTTAATTAATATTATACAGCTGCGTACAGGTCTTAAGCTTCTGTGCTCATCACGACTGCCAGCCCTGTGTTAACTACTATACAGCTACTGGGTCTATGGGGTCCGTATCTAGCTGAAGCCTTTAACCCCCAAAATATTACAATTACAGTACCCATTACGCCCACTAACATCCTCAATTCTAGATTATAGGTACAATATACGTCCATCCATATTACCTGCAGATCTTAAGTCGACAGCATCTAGATCTCCTGTACTAGCTGTAACTAAATTACTGACATGATAGTAGGTACTCGATCTTTCTTTCATTTGTTTTTTTTTGTTTCTGCCGGCCTAGCTGAACTACACGTCCCCCTCTCCTCACCCCTTTCCCTACTTTGTTTCTCTATGGATCCACCAATCCCCTTTCCTTATATATATTAAATCTGTCTCTGTGCACTGCCCACTAGCACTAAAAAGACCTTTAATGACTCTATCTGCACCCACAACCGGTAACAATCCACCCTCTCGACCTGTCGCCTCTCCCGCCCATATGCATGACTACAGCTTGGGCCCTTCCCCACCGTGACTGAGACACCACAAGACCAGTCCTTTACAGAATCGAGTGATGTCGGATGATTCCTCCGTATACAACAACATATATCCCCTAACCCTTCCCGCACACCTACATTCAGCCTTGCAGCTCCGAAAGACAATTGCAAAGTAATCATCATATCTCGATCCAACCTCACGATGTCACCATCTACGATCATATCACTGTGCGCGCGAGATTCCAGATCGAATATTCCCTACTCCTTCCTCCCCTCCTTCTTTCCTTCGTCCCTTTTTTCCCTCCTTTGCCGCTCCCTCCTTCCCTCAATCCCGGGTTCTAGCGTACCCAGCTCCATGTAATGCCTCCCTCCCTCCATCTCTCTCTTTTAGGTAGCTAGTTAAAGTAGGTGCATATGGATGAACGAGCCGATCGATCGATAACTACATGTAGCTAGTTAACCCCTGGATAAAGCCGCGACTAAGATTGGGTCGGAAAATATCAGGAGAACCGCTCCATTGGGACTCTCCATATAACTCTGCCTCGGCATGCACGCGACAATATTGTATGTATCTACATCCGATGAGGTGTCGTACTGCTGGAATGTTGTGATCACGAATTATAAGTGTGTGAATGGAAATGAAAATGAAGGGTTGCGATCAATGAAGGGCCGTTACGTTAAGTTACTCATCTCATCTCGGAAGTACAACGCCCGCGATGGATGGGATTGTATGTTTGCATATATGGTGGTAATAATAGAGGTCCCCTCCCCTGTCCCCCTCCCCTTCGACCCTCTCTAATTGGAATATTAGATTGATCATGATACATACGCTATTCTCTCTCCCCTCGTTCAATTCACCTAGCTAGCTAACTTTGCACTCTCTCCCCCCTCGAATACCTTGATAGATACGTAGTAGATAATACACCATGCATATATACCCCCTGCTGCTGCGATCGATCGGGGTCGAAGAAGCTGCGGGAGAAGGCGTATCGAAGCAAACCTTCTGTCTACATACATGAGTACTCTACTTACCTACATAAGTACATGTACATGCAGGGGACCAACTGCCGGCGCCAAAAAGATTAAGAGCGCAAATAAGAAAATAAGAAAATAAGAAATAAAAACAATAACAATAATAGCAATAACAATATAAACAATAAAAGTGCAGATATGGCACTAGGCATGGTCGTGACTCCACCCTCACCCCCCCCCCTCCCCCCCTTCTCCATCTGCCTTACTCCATCATCCTCTCCCCAGCTATCCGCTCGTAACGCATAACTTCACGTAGATGTGGTTAATTCCGGCCACGATGCACTGACGCAGAATTTCAGGGAAAGTGGAGGCTACCTACATACATATGTGCGCATACTTTAATATACCCAGCTACATAGATCTTGAGAGAGTTATCGTGTCGTATACGTATTGTATCGTACATACCCGCTCTATCCTACGCTTCCTCATATATGACAATATCCCTGCTCAAATAAAAATCAAGATACAAAATCTCAGCCTCACCCCCCTGGCTATGCATATATGACCTTCGTACTCGAAACATTATACACCCTTCCCTAGCCTCCATAGCCTCCCTCCTCAGCCCCACGCATGTAATATGTAGGATCGGCCTATCATTAATAATTAAGTACAACCTGTTGGATTAGTACGCGCAATATTTGAGATTCTAGAATTAAGCTCGGCTGGGAAAAAGATCGAGGAAGCCAAAATAGCGGTTTCAGGCGCTGGTGAAACGGGGAGAGTGGAGTGGCAGGGTGCATATTCGAGGCTATGCCCTTTGGTGAGCGGGATGTTTGGTTTTTATTGAGGGAGATTCGGGGTAGAGGATGTGGGAGCTGGGAGTGTCGTGAGTGATGGGCGGTGATGCCGGTTGTGGGTGTGGTCGTGTCTCCTTTTCTTGCTGCGATACAATCATATCATATATATAGGCTGTCAAGATATAATGAGTTTGAATAACTACAGCGGAGTGATAAAGCTCTGCGTATAGACGAGCTATTAGTTACTCTTATAGATTGTCATAGCCCTGGGAAAGCAGGATGCAATGATCGTATTTACAATTAGTATATGTGTTAATTGTATTCAAGAACCTTTTACCCACCAGTGCTCAAACCATAGCATGTAGACCAAGCAACAGCAATATATGTATACAGGCAGGGGAAGAAATGCACCCAACGCGCCCTCCTCCATGAAAGTAAAAGGAAAAGAAAAGAAAAGAAGCGCTATCCGACCTCCATGTGTGAACCCTAACCCATATAAGAAAGGACGAAAGAAGTGACATAAAAAAATAAGAGTGGATAAAAAAAAAAAAAAAAAAAAAGAAGGAATATCTATTCCCATAAAGCCTTCTCCACGATCGCTCTACACATTGCCTCCACGTCCCCGCCTGTACGCCAACTATGCAGCTGCACATCGTAACGCCCCATGATCATGAGCGCCCGCTCCCAGCGGCGGTTCCACAGTTCCTCACGCTTACTCAGGAGCACCTCCTGCTGCACCTGCTGCTGCTGCTGCTGCTGCCTTGCCGTCATAGGTACGGGCGGCGGGGTAGTCGCTGTAGCTGCGTGTCGGATCCCTGGCGGCGGCGGCGGTAGCGATACGGCGCTGGGTGTCTCTATGGCCGAGAACGTAGCTGTACGCCGTGGGGGAGGGGGTGGCGGTGGTGGGGAGTTGTAGGTAGAGACGAGGTCGGTAGTGGAGGATGCCTTCGCTGCTGGTACTGTGGAAATGTCCCGGAGAGTCGGTGGCTTCGGTGGTTTCGGGGGCGGTGTCTTTGCCCCTTCTGTAGATGTGGGGGCCTCTCGGGGGGTCTCATCCGGCGGGGTTTGGGTCGGTATTGAGGTGACAGATTTCCGTTTTGGAGGCAGAGGAGGCGGAATTTTGGGCTGCTTTACACTTGCGGCCTTTGCTTCTGCCCATTCTTGCATTGCCTGCTCGTATTCGGGCGAATCGTTGGGATTGAAGAACTCCTTCGCGTCCGGCGCTTGGGTTGTCGTAACATCACGGATGAAGACCGCAAGGATTCGGCCAGGGAACTTTTCGACAATCTCCGTATAGACCTCCAGGTCCGCCTCCCCAGAGTCGCCGACGAGAATCCACAGTCTCCGCGGAAAATCTCGAATCACGCGTTCAACAGTGCCCTTCTTTCGGTCAGCGACAGGTTCGAAGATGCCCTGCAGTACGCCGCTGTACTCCTTCAGGTGCATACTGCCAGGAGGGAGTCCGCATTCCTCAAAGAAAGACTTGAGAACTGGGTACAGCTGCCACGGCGAGTTGGAAACGTAGTGAAAGTTGACGTTATATGGCTCCTGGGAGAGGCGCTTGTACCATCCGGAGACGCCGGGGATGATGAGCTTGGAGAGGGGCTCGGTGAATGTGTTTTTGAAGATCTCGCGCGCACCCATCGATACGGCAGAGTGCTTGACGGTATCATCTATATCAGATATGAGGGAGATGCCGGTGGGTGAGTGGATGTTGACGGGCTCTGTGGCGGAGACCTTCTCAGAGGCGATGACGGTAACGGTTTTAGGTAGGAAGGGGAGGTCCTCTTTGAAGGAGAAATGACCAGTCTCGGAGGTGAAGACGGTGAATGACTCGGAGTTCTCGGAGGTCTCATCGCTGAATATTATGGTGATGCGGACGTTGGGGGTGGGACGGTGCATGAAGGGTGCAAGACGGGAAGTGAGAGCGGCATGTGCGGTTGCGACCTCGGCGGGGTCGAGTTGGGGAACTTGGGGTATTGATTGCGTGCTGGGATTGGTCACTGCGGCCGGTCTCCAGGATAACGTCCGGGATAGACCTTCAATCCGGCTATCTGAAGAGTATATAGACGGTGGTCTACCATTTTTCTCAATGGCTGCGGCAGTCTCCTTCACCGTCTCCTCCTCTGCAGCTGTGGGTGCCCTGTCCGGCTCACCGGGCTGCGATGAAGCTTGGGCGGGAAGTCCGCAAAGCTTGAGGGCGGCCCAGTGCAGATATCTGTTCTTCCGACTCAGAGGGCCAGAGTGCGGGGAGAACAGCCATCCACGCACCTCCACGTCCACTATCACATTTTCCTCATCCGGTCGTCTTCGAGCATAGCTTGGAAACAGAACGAGCTCCTCGTCCTCACTCCGCGTAACCTCCATGTCAGGCCATGTACCCGGTGCCTGATCCCCAGCTACGCCACTGCTGCTATTACCATTGTACTGGCTCTCCATCTCTGCTGATCGATTTGTATACCCCGAGTAGTAGCTCTGCCTGAGATCGTTGGCAGCCCTCAAGTAACCCACAATCCTTCTCCTCCTTGTACCAGGCTCTGCCCCCTCACCACCTCCAGCAAACGACCTAACGTAGCTCCCCCAGCTGTTGCCCGCATCCTGCTGCATGTTGGTTGTGGTTGCAATCTCTGTGTGCCGGTGACCTGCTCGGGTGCGCAGACAAGTTTCTTGCTCCCAGCGGTCGTTCCGCCGCTCTAGAAGGGCCCGCTTGACGAAGCTCTGTGAGAGGGAGGGACGAACTGTCGCTGGGGGGCGGAGACTACGGTGAGCGGCGGTGACGATACGGTATAGACGATTTGATAGACGGGTACGAATTCCAGGGTATAGGAGGAATCGGAGGTGGGAGAAGGAGGCTCGGATTCTTGTGCGGGGGCCCAGCGTTGAGGTTTTTTGGTGGGGGGGCGGGGTGAAAGGGGGAGGAGGAGTGTATGCTATGAATGCTATGAGCTAGGTGAATATAATTGAATCGATGATGTAGATACCCTTGAGGTGGTGGTGGTGGTGGTGGTGGTGGTGGTGGTATATTGGTATAAATGTATATTGTATATATCGATATCAGCTTCAAATATTCCTTAACTGGAGCTTTGGGATGAACTGTCGTGTGTGTTGTTTTGGATGAGGTCATCAGGAGAGTTACCCTGCAGTAGCCGTATAATATTATATTAATTACAGTGGGATATATATACATCTCGTGGGCAATATCTTATGAGGAGTAGCGGAGAGAATAACAATGTTTTCCTATACCTTTGGACTCTCTGCTAATTCAGATGAGTGCAAAAAGAGAGAAATACGTTATGTCCGAGTGATTGATCGTGATCGATGCAAAGGTTGATTGCATTCGGTGGTGAGATATATGCACTGGTCATATATGTGTGGACAAGCAATTAATGAACTATATACACACACAGAGAGAGAGGGCGCAGTATCTGACTATACTTTTCAATCTTTTGCAAAGTCTGGGTGGATTTAATAGGGTTAGGGTTCATTCTTGACCTGATCTGGCCAGTACATATACAAGTAGGTGCGAGTTCTGGGAGTTAGACTGTAGAGATTGCATGTACAAAGCAACTACAGTGCGATCCTGATATAAAGGTACCTGATATAGAAATAAGTGTATCTTTGCTACAATAACACTCACCGCCAGTCCGTGATTCCAGATTTGTATGCAGGTATGGTTTCCTTCTTAAAGAGACCGTTCTGTGCGGTATCCTTTTTGAAAGTACTGCTCTTGAGGTCAGGATTCGGGGTTAGAAACCACCCTACAGCCCAACCAGTACATGTATGTTTGACCCCAAAGAATTCAAAGTACTACGGGTGTAGGGGTAGGGTAGGTCTGTAGACTGAATTATCTCGAAATAAAACAAACCTAACCCTGGACCACTTCTTACAAGTCCCCTGGATGCCATACCGCGAATGCATCACCTTAGCGGGAGTACTGCTAAGCTGTGTACTATACATGGAATTGGAAACTTCCAGTAATTGGGTGGACAGGCGAGGCTTGTGCCCTTGCTTCACGTACTCAAGTACATGTACTGCAATATAGCTCAATATTGTGAACCGATCCTTCCGAGTATTTGGAATCAAAATGTGATTGTAGCTGTACTAGCTGCATGCATATATAGACTGAATCAAGTCACTCAGTACAAGATATTCTTGGACTACTCACGTCACGTACTATACTTCAAATAACGGATATATCTCACATAAGTAAGTACATACTTGTGTATCTTACACCTGCAATTAGCGACCCTAACCCATATTTGTTAGTCGCTCGCTTGATCATCAGTTGGATGAGACATGCAGCATCCGCACCGATATCCGAACCTGTCACTATCTACCCCAAATTTCGCTATTAGAATCAGTGAGATCATGTTACGTACCGACACAGGTACCGGGGATGGTCGGTTATGCACGTTCTCGGTCAGAGTCAAAAATATGTGGCCGGTACGGTGGTCCTCCCCCTCCCCCTCCCCCTCCCCCCAGCTACCAGGGTATACCCAAAGGGCTTTCGTACGAGTTCTCACCATGTCTTGAACAAAAGTACAACAATATCGCATGATACTTACATGTATATGTATTTACGTACTAGGAAGACCCATAGAGAGGATAATCATCCTAAGGAAACTAAAAAAGTGCCCTACTTTATGTAGCCTATTAAGTATGTGTATACGTGTATTTGCGTCCATTCCTAAGGGTTTTGTAAGCTACATGAAGTAACTACATGTACTACAATGTACTAATACGAACGATGTACTTACACAGAGGTGAACCATGCGTGTATCAATACTCTTGGTTTTATCGTAAGCTCTGCATTAGTAGGTATGTACTTCTTACTTGTGCCTACAAGTTCTACTCAAGCCATCCCAGCACAAGAATATGACAAGCCTCCTAGTACATACGTTCACACCCATGGAAATTGATATTTACAACTGCTAAGCTGGTTAGTTAATCCGCTCGACCGTGCCATTAGAAACATCCATCATTCCATGTTTCCGTACCGATCATCCTTCCCCTCCTCGAGTACTCGCATTCGATCAACCTCACCTCATCACCTCACCTCATACTGCCCCAGCCTCCCTTTGGCCCTAACCTAGCCCCCCCCTCCATGCTATCTAATATTCTTCCTCTTCCTCTTCCTGATCTTCCTCTCCTTCTCCTCACTACTGTAATTATCCCGAGGGTCCCCTGTTCTGCGGACCCCCCTTATCTAAATCCCCCATTTCATCGTGAAACTCCAAACTAACGTTTCACAAAACAGCATCATTGTGTATTTTTGTAACAATGGGGAGCTAGGGAAGCCGGAAGTGAATAGAGGAAAGTGAGGGGAAAGGTCATGTACATACATACCAAGCCCCTCCGGAAGATCCTAGTGTTACAAAAACTTGCACGCCCCCCTGTTCCTGGATTTCCCCGTATGTGTATTCCAATACCATAACGTCGGGATACCTGTAAAGCTCATAAGCACTGGCCCTACATACTAGCTAGCTAGCTCATAGCTATAGCCAACTCCGCACGTGCATTCATAAGCGGGAGCCGAGGAAGCGAAATGGTGGAAAACTGAAACCTGTACTCCTAGGTTCAGGGTCCGGCTTGGGCGGCGGTGAAGCTGTGAAGGTGGACTGGCAGACTGGGCGAGATCAATGACTTATCGTTCGATCGGAACCGGTGTATTTTAGTCCGACACCTCCTCTCCAACCCCTCCATTTCTCTCCCCCCCGATCACATAGTGGTTGAGCTTGGCTGGTGATGTATGTGTAACGAACGTAAACTGCGGAGGGTTTCGTATGGGACGCATATACAGCATTGATCATCGGTCGGCGAGAAGTAAGCTCCGGGGTTAGGGGGTAAGAGAGGAGAGGGGAGAGAGGAGAGAGGAGAGGTAGGGAGAGGAGGGGGTTAGGGGGGAGGGGGGGTGGGGGTTGAGTGTGGTGAGGCGGGGTTGGGTGTGAATGATTGATTGACGTCAATCAAGATAACAATATGCAGTACCTCTACATACACTCTGATTAGTTGAAGCGCCACCCCATGGCTGGGGAGCTGAATATTATTTAATGCAATGTCTATATATGTATATGGGGGGGGGGGGGATTAATCTTTTCGTCACGGCGGCTCTGATAAATTAAAAAAAAAAAAAAAGATATGAGGCTGGTGTTCTCTCGATCTAGGATCCGGGCCAAGTAGCTAACCTAACAATAGTTTATCTTGAAACCCGAGCGTCGGAACTCCCGCATCGGTGGTTTCCTGCTCTTCTAGAAGACCCTTTTTGAAAACAAGATGAGGTCTCTATAGATGGTAAGGTTTATCCCTGGAGCTCAAACCACTTCTCTCTCGGTTACCCAGCTTGGTAATCTGTAGGCTGTTGTACAGGCGCACGTGGACGCGTGTCAGGGACGTTTTATCTTGAGGAAGACTTAATTTCTCTAAGCTGATGCATGACGGGGGGGGGGGGGGTTGTGGTGGTGGTTATGAGTATTCCATCGGCGTACCGCGGTATGGGGATCGATTATATGAGATGATGATGGTGGTGGTGGTGGTGGGAAGGAAAGGGGCCGGGGAGAAGGGTCAGGGGTCATCACGCGAAAATGGGTGGCCGAGCGGCCCGTCGCTGCCGGTGCGTAGTGCGTAACGGCCTGGGCTGAGGTTACGTGGGAAAAAGTCTCTGTTTTTGTTTTACCAACTTAATTGTTTCGGGGTTTTGAGGGAATGCAAGGGAAAGAGGTTACATCTATACTGTTTATTTTTTTTTTTATTTATTTTTGTAGTTGTATGTAGATGTATCATGTACTATGGGTGTAGGGGTAGTAGTAGGTGTCTACAGACATGCCCCTACTACACCTAGTCTCGTACCCATCCCCCTACGTTACGGGCAGCTTGCTGCTCACCGTAGGCCCTACTCTAGCTGCATGTAAGTAAGTACATGTACTTTAGCGAGCGAGGGATGGCTGGTAGTGATGTAGGTACTATGTACAAAGTTGTTAATTTGGATGATAATATGATCTGGTAGCGCGCTAATAATGATGGTGGTGATTTAATAATAGTAATACATGTAGTAATAACAATACATACATATGTACGTACTGTGGCGGTAAGGTCTCGTGGGCAACTGAATTAATGAGCTGTGGGTTGGAATTACAGTGCCGTACTTTGTATTAACGTATAACCTAGAGGCCGCCGAGGATTATAGATCTGGGAAGGAAGGATCTAAGGATCTATAAGGAGTCATTACGCTAACGAACGTTCGATCATTAATCAAGAGATCGAGGCTAATCTTTACATTATTGCGGAATTAAGTAAATTGGACCCGTAGAGTCGGGTACCGCGTGTAGCTAGGTGTCAATTCGAGATCTGGAGGTTATTGTTTGAGGCATGGGGCCTAGGGAAGAGGGAGAGGGGTAGGGGACGCTCCTTCCTAATCAAGTTGGCACAATCTCGCGACTGGATCCTGAGGGGAAACGGAGATAGAAAGGGAAGAAGGCTGCTTCTAATTTGGTACATGGGCCATCACTCGTATTCGTTCGGAGCTGATCAGTTTGTGTTGATTCATCAACTGTTCGCGACGGGAGCTTATTGATATTGGCATGGTGGTGGATTGCGGGCAGATGAGCATATGTACTATAGAGGGATCCTATAATAATATTATCACGGATCTGGTACAGTATCTTGCGGGATACAGAGGATGACCGTGCATAGCCGGTATCGCCATATATTGGGTTCGGGAAGTAGCTAGGTAGAAAACTGTGGATGATATAGTTTTTAATGCGTAGAAGATAGTAGTAGACGTATAGACATGGAGTTGAGTGCATGCACTCGGAGTTGTGTAGTGGCAGCAGCGCTAGCAGCAGTAATCTGGGCGGAATGTTTAGGAGTACCGATCAAAACATTTACTCTTAACCTTTGTGATTTCTAAATTATGTAAAAAAAGAGGGGGGGAGAAAGAGCGTATTTTTAGGAATGGGGGACATGGTCGATTTTGAATACATGTTACTATAGCTACATATTGTACGTAGGTCGAGTCCTTTAATTGCGCTCCTTTTTAACGCGAGTTTAGCATTCAACGGGCATCTTGACGCGCAACATGACGGGAGAAATTCTGCCCTTTCAAGTCTTATTATCCCACATTAGCCCACACATATGAAGTAGATAGAGGTTATCGGATAATTAGGGCACTAAGCAATGCATTTGATCGTAAACTACTCAAGTCACAAAGGGTAGGCCTGTAATGGCAAACATAGAAATTAGTGGAGGTTCTATAGTTTATTGCTTTCATGTAAATTTCAGATTCCATGCCATCGGAGTGCGGAGGGGTAGTAGTATAATCGAGTTGCACTTTCCTAATGGCGGCGCGCCGGGGGTGCATCATGGAGTATCACTCACTCGTACTTGATGAAAAGGTGTCATTTTTTTTTTTTTGGTTTAATTCATTGAAAATACGTTGTTTATTTATATTTATAGATCATATATACATACAGGAAAATCTGAACTGGTTTTCGGCTTCTGGAACTGATGAGACATAGTCACGATGCTTCGCGGTGCTGGCGCTTTTGGGTGTCGGGTGGGAGGAGAAAACCGTACGCGATATATGGGAAGAACATGATATCTCATATTATATGGGTACATAGGAGGATCTTACGGTTTGTGATTCTAGAAGTCAATTCGCTCTGTATTTTTAATTCACCGGTGTCATTAGAACAAATAATTTGTCGCATTATCGGATGATAGTGGGGGACCAGCTAGGAGCTTGCATCTTCGCCTATCGATAAGAATGGTCTCTCAAGGAATGCAGAGTTGTGAATTATGGGAGCCATAATTAGAGGCCGACAGTTCCAAGAATATCTGGAGGCAAATGACAGCTAGCTATGGAGGAATAGGATCGAGGTAGTGAATATTGTAGTTCTGTTCTAAGTATGATTTTCTGGGGGCGTCTATATCCAAAGATGCAGCAAAGATGAATGTCGGAGCGTATGTATTCTCATCAAGTAAAGATTCTGCGCTTTTCTAAGTGGTATGAATACATCATCAGCTTGTTAGGTTGGTAGGTATTCGCCTATTTTGCGGGGGTTCCTAGATTAAAGTTGATAGTATTTAACAGGTTAAATTTGGGGAATTAGGCACATCAGTGTGAAGTATTGTACAGTGCGGGGCGCGTATGGGGTCTTTGAAATTCTGGGGGATCTCCGTTGTTAATGAAGCTCAGCCTTAACGCGGTAAACAACTTAACATCTCAAGGACTGTTGTGGAATGCGGCCTGGGAGATAGACCATAAGTGTGGTCTAGTACTTGAGTATGTAAAATTATATATATCCGCTAAGACGTATTACGACGTGCTTAATACCGGCCGCGGGCGTTGGGGCGGAAACAAACGGGCATTAATATTTCGAGATAAGTATATACATGTATATAAGTACTTATGTACTTTAGTGCCAGTCCGTATACTTTTGTGGGCCCGGTTTTGGCCCTGCATAAGCCCAAAGCAAGACTCTTTGACCTTTGATAATATCATCTTAAGGTCCTGTCATATAATATTTTCGATTAAGACTGGTATTCTTTGATCAATGATTCTTGTTTCATAATGTGTTTGTATCTCGTCCGGAAATGTATTTGTATAGCATCTGCAGGGGTATAAAATGCCTTTTTAATTTTCAAGTAAATTCACTCTACAAAAGTTTGGATTGACACTTTTTCAACATGGTATAATTCAAGAAACATGGGAACAGTAGAATTTCAAACCACGCTTATATTCCGTCCGCCCCATATATAGGTACCTAATTGATCTCCAATATAATAAAGAATGGACAATACCCCCTTTAATTCTTGGATTATTAAGTGCAATTAGTAATGGGCACGAAACAGAGACGAAAGGCAGTCTCGTCTTGCCTTTTAATGTTTGGGCTAGGTCTTGGAGATCTTAAGACAATGGTCAATGGTCTAGTCTCGTCAAAGTCTTGAGGCTTTGGTCACGTGACTTTATCATTTAGTAGAATTACTTTGTCATTTTTCACTAATTGACGTTCATTTATAAATGACTAACTCAACCTTCACTAAAATGATCACTGTATACAAGTAATTGACCATCTCCTAATTAAATAAAACTATCCCGCTAAATGATAATTATTCTACTAAGTGGCTAGAAAGTCAAAATGACTACTTTTTGTGTGTAGTGATTTAAGGTTTACACTAGTGAAAATTTTCTTTTTAAAGTTTACACTAGTGAAACCTTATTTTTGACTCGTCAGCTATATAAGAACACCTCTCCGCCCTCTCTCAGCCTGTCCCAAGCCTCAGCTCTCTTCAAGTTCCCCCCCCTCCCCCAATCTCCTACCCTCTCGCCTACCCCAAGCCTCTTTCTTCAAATTCCCCCCCCTATCTAGTCCCAGCGTCCCAAGCTTGACGTTCACCACCATACACCACATCAGTACAAAGGTAAGTCAGGTCTATTATGCTTATTAATTCATAGCAAATACTAATCGGGTATATATACTAAATGACTTTGACTAAATGACCGAGTCATTTATTTTTTGCTCTTAGAGTCAATGCAAATTAAAACCGGTTCGCTCAAATCTTACGCAGTCATATATAATGGCACATTTTGCAGAACTTACCTCCAATATGTTAGGATTGGCACTCCCACCAGGCTATTGTTCAAAGGAATCCGCGCGCAAGAACCGTGTCACCCATGCTAGTGTCAAAGAACTAAGAGGAACTATTAGAGATTAGAGACTAATAGTGTAACTAGTGTTTAGTTCCTAATAAGTATTTACCTAGGAAAACTTAGACTTTCGAGGGGTTTTTGGATTCAGGGTCTTAGATCAGTGTGTTGGTTTGTTTCTTCTTTCCAGGTGCCTACTCGTCCAGCCCAATTAAGTGAGTGTTCATTAGCATTGTCACGTCATCACTTAAGCCGGAGTATTCGGGGAATTGTAAAGTATTCTTATTCGCAACAAACATACATATATATCAGCCCCTCACATTATCTCACTCGATGCCAAGGCACGGGTGACATTCAATGATTAATTAAACCACCCAGGTTGATATATATCCCATTTCTGCATCAGTCAGGTTTATGGAGATATAATACATGGGGTAAATATTAGATCAATAATGTGGCTAAATCTAGCGTTAAAATATTCTATAAGGAAAAGAAAACATATCTCATCGGCGGGGATGAATCTAGACACGTTGTAGCGAGAAGAGATCAGAATCGAATCTGGTGAGATAAAATAGACGTATACACCGCTCACCTATCGGGCTCTGATTGTGTGCCCTCAGCACCCGGCAGTTACTATCATTTCTAAAACGATATCTAGGATTCGTTGGGGTGAGGTTGCTACGAGACTTAATTAGCGCGCGAGTATACCATCTGTTACTGAGTTATAGGTCTAATAGAGGGAACCTGAGCGTGATCTAGGTTAAATAGATTTCGATTATCTACCTTACCTGACGCGACCTTCCTTCCCAGAGAATAGAGAACTTTGGGGTATAAGTACTCAGCTTCATTCCGGCCTATCTTCCCTCTTTATCATCACCAGTTGTAACACTAAGCTGACGGAGAGAAGGTTATTAAGAGTATTCTAAGACCTACAAAAAAGTCTTCAGCTTTCTCTAAACCTGATTTAGTTCTATCTTTTATCGACTGCCTAGTCCTAGACCTTTCTCTCTAGTAAATAGGACCCACGCCACAGCTTCATCGGTTGTGAGAGGTGTAGGTGTTAGGAGTGTGGGTGCCGGCAGGCGTTTCGGTAAGAGTTGCTTGCGATGAGGAGGATGAGGAGGGGGGTGAACAGTGGGGCAGTGGGTCGGGGCCCGCATAGGTGGCAGATAAGGCGAAAAGTAAACATCTTCCCAATTACAACTCGATTTCTACCCGTGCTAGCCAAACCCCTAGCTCTCAATGGTTACTATTTCCTGTCATGGCTATGCGTTCATTTCTTTTGACACCGCCTACGAGACTTCAACCATCTCAGCTATGCCTTAAGACAGACCAAAAGTCAGAGCTGAAATAACCACCTTCATGACTAAATCCGCTATTCTCTCACTTGCCCGAGACACTGTCTTAGGGTTAGAGTTCGGTTGACTATTTTTACTGCTATGTACTACGGGTGTAGGGGCAAGTCTATAGACAGTGGCCGTGGTTGCGGCGGCGGCGGGTGTCAGTGGGCTTACCCCTACACCCTAAGTACATGATTCTTGCTGGCGCCTGGGATACTACTGGTACCTGGGACCAGTGTTTCCAACGGGTGTGGCTAGTTTCGATATCGATCGAAACCAAACTGAGTGGAAAGTAATCTATAATTAATTGGTTACCCCATGGCCAGGATTTCAGGCGTTCTAATGCCTCCAAAGAGTCATAACTAAGGCGGCCGCGGTTCCTCATAGTAAACGTACAATGTCAATTTCGCACCAGAGATCAGCCTCTCCGGCTCAGCAGAAATAATAAAAAAAATACATCAAAGAATTAACTTCTCAGCCATATACATGCAGTCCAGGACCGGTTGAGACTGCCCGGCCCATTTATGGATATCCACAAATGTTAAATATTCACATAGGGCTTGGTAAACAAACCTAGCCCCCCCTAGCCCATGGCCACTGCAGCTCGAGTCAATTCTCTATAGAGCTGGTCGGCTGGCCGTGCTGCTTTACGGTCACATCTGACATCCCCGTCCGATACGTAAGTTCACTTTGGTTGATATCGTATTACAGCACGGTTCCCACAATAGTATGTTGTCCAAATATATGTAATACAAGGATAATTTCGCTTTGATAGTAGCCTATACAAATATATGCTTTAAATACTGTATTTATTTCGGTTCTACTCAACCGATCATCTTAATTTCGAATAGGATAGCATATTAATATAGCACTAAAACTAATACCTCAATACTGAGCTTTTTATAGGAATCGGGCATAGTATAGTACTAAATATATAGATGAGGTTTTCTCTAAGAGGAGCAATAGGTTGTACTCATCCCTATTTTGGCGTGATCAGCACTCCAGCCCCCTTTGTAGTCCACACCAGCTAACACCACAAAATAAAATACCGATTGGGTCTGGGGACGAGACTAAGCAAATGGCGAATATCGGTGTAGTTAGGATCAGTTTTGTATGCTTGCGTCTGCGCGTACCACCTAGAAACATATGCATGGTCAAACGTTGGTAATTATGATTATAACCCGGGGGTAACTATAGGATATATGACTCCGGTACGGAAGGCAAGGCATCAAATAATGCAGTTCTGAGATCTTGTGGCGGAGCAAATCGATCAGGTGATGCATTAATTTACTGTCGAGGCTTTTGGTAAAATGAATCAACCAATGTATTACTTTGATTGCTTTGAATCTCAGTGATCTCGATTTAATTACGCTCGCACATGAGTAATAGTATGTGGGTTATGGGTTATATGTCTCTCGTTATATTTCTTGTGTTATATTTCTTTAGTATAAATATGGGTACGTTGTTTCCCCTTCGATAGGGGTTTACATCCTTTAAGTGATGCCTTTATAGTTTCTACTTTTTCTGATGCCTTGATATTTTTTTTGAATTACCTTCCGATGCTTTTATGATGCCTTTTATGATGCCTTTGCATGATAGATTTCTCTCCACATTTGCTGGATATATAATACTCTTTGATGTCAAAAGTATAACAAATGTTATATGGCTGATATAGTGGGGTATCCGCTGAGGATTAGTAGTCCACATGCAGATTCAGATACTTTTTAAGTCAAATCATATTTTTCGAAGAATTCGATTTCTTTCGCACACTTCCGAAGTATTGGTCTTCCATAGCCTGTTCATTACCGGATGCATTACCTCATCTGCGTTACCGCGTGCATTACCAGATCCATTACCCTTCTATTGCCCTCCTATTGGCGATGCATTCTTAGATACATTTCTAGATAAAAGATATGATGAAACACAATTCAAATACATTACCAAACATAATTCCGTCAGCACGTTACTAATGGATGGTGCTAACACAGTCTACGGATTCATTTCTCTCAGGTGGTAGAGTAATATTTAGTTAAGCGCAGAATGAGACTTCTGGCTCGGAGTTTCCGGTAAAAATAACAAGTTGGTGCATGGTGGTTAAGATACATGGTCAGAAGTAGAGATATATGCAGGCCTCGCTACAAGTCAGACTAGAGACCTTTGATTCTGTGTAGCTGGGCATGTACATATATATAAGCCACCTTTAACCTACCCAGGTATAACCTACTGTGGCTGTAGCTCACTCCCGGGTACGTCTGTAGATTTAAGCTTATTTGTGAAAGCTGCCGGTTCTTTTGTAAAGAATTTTCTATACTTTTTCTATCGTAAAATCTAGATAGATACATGCGTACTTGTAGTACCCTTCATGTATAGCACCTTATTGAATTCTTGAAACCTATAGAACTTAATAGCCTTGTCTCTTCTCGCAAACTTAGGCGACTCCAAAGCAGTTCACAACCCGAAAGACATCAGTGGAATCTCGTATGCTCAAGCAAACGGGAATATATACCCCCAATTACTCCCCAGATTGAAGGTCCCCGCCCTGAAAGCTCAGGCATTGTATGACAACAAAATGGGCAACCGGCCCCAACGCCACCATATCGCCACCGTAGCTAGTTAAATCTTAGGTACTATACAGTCGACTCTCGTTATAATCATAGTATACATAATGATACTCTTGTTATAAGGGTTGCAATCGGTGTTCTCGACATGCCATTTCTTAGTTCATGCCACGTAACGTATCCAATGGGGATGTCGGATATCACGGTGAAACCGGATGTCTTAATTTTCTTCCTTGGCCTAACTATCCTACTATTACAGGGAGGATATATTTTCCCGGCTCGCAATAATAATCCCAACACTCCCACTCAAGCCCAGGAAAAGAATACTCAAAAAAATCAAAAGCTTATATAGCCTCCTTAAAACCCATAAAAACCCTAAACCAAGGGGAAAATATCAGGGAAAAAGAGTACTCCAAATACAAGATAAAATCAGATAAAGACTCCCACTTATCGGGTGCGGTCTTGTATGCTTCCATCATACCATACCGTTCGTTTCGTTAATCTGTTCTCAATACTAGTCATTGTGTTCGTTACATTCCGAGTCATTGCATTCGTTGCCGACCATTTCAGTAGTTGGTATATATTGTAGCTTTATAGTTCCTTCTTAGTGTGCTTCAAGTTGTTTGACAAAATAGTAGCATGTATCAATATGCTTCGTTCATGTGGAATTTGGGGTTTTCGGTGAGTTCTGTGAGCCCTTGGTTGTGACACTAAAGTAATTGATGGAACAGCCTTATGCCTGTCTCTTTTGTTTTTATTTCTCGAAGTCGTCGTGATAGCCATATAGTTCCTTCGCAGCTTCAGAATATCCAACATAGTCTGCTTCGGTTGTAGACAAAGCTACTACTGATGATTTCCGAGCTTTCCAAGAGACGGCTGCACCACGGAAAATAAATATATAGCTATATGTCGATTTTCTATCCTCTTTATCACCAGCCGAGCCTGAATCAAGCGGGACTCCCCACGCGATCCGCCCCCAAAAATCACCTACCAGGCACAGAGGTCATTGGGTCGTGGTAGTCATGGTCGTTGTCGTCAGGTCGTGGTCGTCATGCCGCCATGTCGGTCGAGTGATATTCCATGAGACAACAAAACACGATTTTTTGGCTCCCATTTTCCTAGGCGATGCACCGAGGAGTAAAGGGGACAGGTACCTTGTTTTTCGCAGGGAATTGCGTCTATATAGCTGTCACGTAGGTGCATGCCATATGAATTATAAATGAATAAAATAAATGAATAAATTAGTGATTTAGGGCTGGATGTAATTAATGAAGTAAAAATAAATTAGTAATGGTGTGGTCGGGCGAGTGATAGCATATGATTAGAACAACGAACACGGTTAGAGAGGTTCCTGAAAGTGATATGCACCGAATATTTTTACCCCGCCCATTCTTGCCACCGACCTTTATGGAGTGTGAATTGTTGCCTGGCATGTGCGGTTCCTATGAGTGACGTGCAGGGTGGTTCCTGGATGTGACGTACATGTAGGCTTTATTGGTAACGAGTATTTTCCTGGGGACCGGGGGGGGGGGGTGCAGAGGGGTAAATCACAAGTTCCTGAATGTGACGTTTATCCTCGCGCACTTTGGCTGGTCTGATCAGGCATGGTTGTTTTAGTTGAATTTTTACTCCGGTTTTGTTTGGAGTAAATATAGAGGCATTTGACGTCGAGGCTCTGGTTCCTATAATCACATATATTTAATAGCTGAATGAAGTGAGATTGGTTTAGTGATGTGGGAGGGTTGAGGATTTATACGTTTGCGGGTTTGTGTGTTTGCACCGGTCTGTGGGGCGGATTTGTGTGGTTGGGAGGATTTGTAAGGAGGGATTTGTGTGGAAGGGGATTTTGCAGGGTTCGGCACGATCCGATCGGACAGTAGTGGCGATCTAATCTTATCTGCAGGGTTGCCAATTTCTGGGGTGCAGGTGGTGGACTTGGCGCGGCTGGGTTGCGCTTGGCGCCCCTCCGCACACCCGCGAGTCGCTGAGTCGTACGGCGGGCGGACCATAGTGGACCGCAATGTGGAAAAAGAGGCGGAGGCAACCCCCAGGACGTTGATAGGGCTTATAGAAGTTGAAAAAGGGAAAAGGAGGAACATCCGGAATCCTCTATCTGGAGTCATATATATAGCGGTACTGTTTGGGATCAAGATTGAAGCGCCCCAAGCTGGTAATCTGTGACTGGGTAGCCCACACGGCCGTTGGTACGTGCCCATCCATTAATTAATAGCCAGTGGTAATCATTGACAACTTCTCTTTGGGATGGCCTATATACAATGACGGACGGATGGGTAAGAACACCCGGATTGGACCAGCCAAGAATGGAAAGAGAAGGAATGAGCGTGACTAGCATGAAATGAAAATACATAGTAGGAGGAACCCTAGCGAACAGCCTGGCAACGTTTGACAGTCATCAATTCTACGGAAGTTAGGGCAAGTAGGTCGGCATAACCGTTGACTAGGTAATCGTATGTATAGGCATGACAATTAGACACACAAAACTACTGGTTCATTCTCAGCGGGTTGGTCTCTCATCTCTAGTACTCTTAGCCTCAACGTAGCAGTCCGAGAAAAATTCGAGTGACACGTCCTCCTCATTGACTTCAGCGTGGAGTAACGCAAATGCCGTCGCCCCGTTATCTGGGGAGGGGGCGCTCCTGTGATCTAGCCTGGGACATAAAGGGGGTACGCATAAGTTTTACTAGAGCAGAAAAACGTGATCCTGTCAAAGCTTGCTCGGTGTGGCTTACCAGTGCGATTCACGATGCTCCCACAGCCGTATCTCTGTTTTAAAGACCTCATGGCACTCGAACCAATTACAAACATATTTCATTCTATAGTAATTGTTAATACAGCCCCCAAACAATTAGGCGTAAACCTGTCAAAGGTTGCTCAATGTGGCTTACCCGTGCAATTCCATCCTATGCTCCCTCAGTTCTCCTTCTGTTTTAAAACGCTTACGGCACACACCTTCATCACAACGATGTCCCATCCCATCGTAGCTGTTCACAGTCTTTGAGCAAGTAGATGTAGTGCTGTCAAAGCTTGCTCGACGTAGCTTACCCGTGCTCATACCGGATATGGCTCTCTAGATTGTATTTGTTCATGTATACCTTCCGGCACCCAGGGTCTTCACAAACAAAGCGGCTGCCCGAGAGGCCGCTATTAGCATTATCTTGAAACAGAGACCAACGGGTAACCTTAGCGGTGATTCACATACTGTTGGCTTTCTGCCTGTAGCCTTTTTTGCCTTCAAGCCGTTAGTCTTTGCACCATTTAATGGACAAATGATAGATGGGTTATGGTACTACCAACCTTCGCTCTTCTCCACCGGAACTCTCTTGTCCTCTTTTCTTCCCCGAAGTATCTTCGGCTTGTTTCGAAGGTAGTGTTAGTGGTACAAGCGCTCGTCCTGTCGTTATAATTAGTATTGAAGACCTAGTAGCCCCCGCAGCCCCAACAAGCCCGACATTCGCCGCGTTAGGCACCGACACCGATCACTTACCCTTATTATATTCTTTATTTCTTATCCCACCCCCAGCAAACCAGTCGTGTATCAATGCCTGACGGGCGCTAGGCCTTTTCTCAGGCTCAGGAGTCATGAGCTCGGCAATGAACTGGATTCCGAGTGCACTGATATTATTCTCGATAAGCTCCTGACGTGGAAACGGCACTACACCAGTAGTATAATCCACATAAGGCTTGAACCCTATTAAAGGCAGCTTCTTTGTGAAAACATAAAAAAGAACACAGCCGAGCGACCAGATGTCAGCTTTAAATGTGTAAGCCTCCGAATCTGTATCACCATAGTTGAGGACCTCGGGTGCTATATAGCCCTCTGTACCAATAGCCGTCCTTAACCGTGTGCCAACAGCAAGCTTTGCGCAGCCGAAGTCAGCCAACTTGATGCGAAGAGGCCCTGGGAATGAAGAGACCACGAGGATATTCTATGTCTGGGTTAGCACTCTAGAGGTTCGTGGGTTCCTAAAAGGCATCACCTCAGGCTTGAGATCACGATGGCAGAGGTGGTTTCTGTGCATGATGTCCAATCATTCAACAAGTTGTTGCCCAATGCTTCTTCCATCATCTCCCGACAGCTTCTGTCGTGCAACAAGGGCCATCAAATCTCCCAGTTCAATGTATTCCATCGCGAAATAGATTGACTCATCATCCTCCCACCAGCCGTGAAACTGAACAAAGTGTTCCGGATACTAGCAAATGGAAGAGATATTAGTCTCTAGCTATATCAAGCTAGTATTCGGAGAGTATTAGGATAGGGCTACACAAAGCCAGCGCCTCTCCAGCCCAGGGCCTGTCACGAAGGTACAGTTTCCGGTAGAATTATTGCAGAAGCAGGGGGTTGGCGAGTGTGCTAAAAACGCCTAACGAGTATCAAAATCTGTGAATTCTACTAACAAAACCTCCTCAACTCAGAAATTTCGGTCCACTTTTGAAGCCGTGAACTGCTGAAACCCACCTAAAGCCCACTAAAGTCCACCTGAGGTTCCCCCTCACCCAATCATAGCACTCGCCGACCTTTGCGGGCACACAACGCTCACCTGCCCTTCGGTGGTTCTACCGGAAACTGTACAGCGATTGGGACAATTACTGTAGAAACAGGTTCCAAAAATAGGGTTTAGTTGGCTGCCCCGGCTAATAGGACCCTTACCATACCTCTACAATAAATTTCCCCATCGCTGTACAAGCAAGGGTGTATATATATATGGAGGTACCTGTTTTAACTTTATCAAAGCATGCAGCTCTCGACACCCGATGACGGTTGGCGTTGTAACCCTAGAGACTTCTTTAACCGCCCGAACACTACCATCTTCTCCTTTGACAAGTCGTAGCGTGCCATAGGTTCCTCTGCCCAACACCTTGAGCTTTTTCCACCTCTGAAGCCCGTCTGTACCCGGGATAGGCTGATCCCAACAATGGTGGAAGGGGGTTGTCGGAATTCGATCATCTGCGAAAGGTAAGAGTGGATCCGACATCTTGTGAAGGTGAGATCAGCAGCTTTGATATTATTCAGAGTAGCTGATGGTGTTGTTACCCGGTATTGTGCCTCCAGGATTGTGATGTGTCGTCCAGGCCCCTATCGAATCTCTTTCGCCTTGTGTGGCGCCTACATCAGACAGGTATCCTGTGCGCCACATCTCCAATCACACTCATTACACGTAATTACTTGAGAAGCAATAGAGCAGCCTGCTTATATAAAATGATATTTTTAATTAGGGGTGGCCACAAAGTAGAACTCAAGTGTGGAGTATAAGGATAGGGATATTCCGCCCGTCACGTCAGCTTCAGACAGTCAAGCAATTGAGTTTATTCGCGCCTCTCAATATAATATCGTGCTATATTTCCAACGTCAAACTTGTTTGAAATATTGCAGCGAATATAATTCTTGCCCTATCTGCTTTAATACAGGAGGGAATTTAATAGCCCTTTTATAACAATAATAGCCTTGGCAAACAACAGTAATGACATAATATAGGAGTGGTCTAGACCTTGCCACGATTATTACATGGGAGGATATGTTTTCCCCGGCTCGCAATGATAATCTCAACAAAACTGTGTCCTCAAAATCCGAGTGAGATCAAGTGACCTAACTACAAAAGAATGGAATACTCACGTGCTCGAGGGTAGTCTCCAAGCCCTGCACACCTAATAAATGTCGTCTCTCAAGGATTTGACACGCCCAATATCACCAGGAATCACTAGCTGGGTTTAAGTTGTGTATGAGGGACCTAAATGTTGCCTTACCAAGGGTAACAGGGTGGTATAGCATTCCACCAACCACTTAGGAATGAAAAAGACTAATCTATTGATGGAAAACAGGTAAAAAAAAAAAAAAAAGAAAGATCATATAGAGTAGTACAAACAGGCTCAGACCTTACTCCTAGAGAAATTAAAAAGTTCCCTGGGATATATCTATTGCTCGATAGTCTACTAGCAGGTGGGATCTCTTTGTGCGCCAGGCGAAGAATTCCCCAGCGGGCTTTTAATTAGTTTTGAATCAACATCCTGTGACTGGGTTATAAAGATGGAGCACGAGTGACTAGGGAGAGTATTTAGCGTATTAGACCTAAATACTATCCTGACTGCAATTCTGAGTAGAACATTTCTGAGTATATTGCGGTACATTTATTGCATTTAGGATCACAGAAAACATGTATCCACGCAATAGTGATCACACTCTCCTTCTTGATATAGCTACATCCCCCGTCGAGCCAATAGGGCGCTCCAAGTGTGAAGCTTAGAAATGTGTAAATCTTTCTCGCTAGCCGGAAACCCAAGAATAACAGTTATATGAAAGAATAAAAGAGTAAAAAAGGAATCACTAGTGCGTAGATATGGTTGAATAGTAATATTAGTAAAATATCGGAAAATAGGACGCGGAGAATTAAATGAACAGCGTATACGCGTAGGGACACGCAGAACGTGGATAAGCGGGTGTAGGTACATCCGAACACTTTATCTGTCCGGGCAAGGACTCCTGTTGCTAACGGTGTAATTGTAGGCGTATATGGAATATATTTTTAATTCTCATTTAAGTAGGCCCTACAACTTTAAAATACGCACAGTGCACAAAGGCACACAAAGATATAGTGTCCACTCAAACACCCGGAAAACCAGCGCTAAAATGGTAACTTAAACCCATCACACAGGCTGTCCCGTTAATCGCAAAACCTCCCCGCTGGAGCTGTTTGGTGTAATGGTAACGGTACCACGACTACCCCCGCCGCTATCATCGCTTCTATCTTGCGTGACACTGGTCCGCTATCTGCAAATCAGAATCGATGTTGGCGGGGGTTATAAGAAAAAAATACACCTCCGATGATAAGCATTACAGATATCCCAAATTATCATGGATACTCTTTGGCATATTCAAGTAACGGCCTTCTAGTGTTGGTAATATTGCCCGGGTTCAAGGGGAAGATGAAAACGTGGAGCTATAGCTAGGGCAGTCTTCTGCGCTCCTAACCCGACTAAATAGGAGGGCAATTGTACTGTTAGTTAGGGTTAGGGTTTGGATTAGTTACGTTAGTTAGAACGAACTAAGTGTCACACCTTCAGGATACACGATGTATAATGGAAGTGGTTGGTTGTTGGTGATTCACATCCAGTCAGAAAGGTGCAAGGACGGCTAGAGAGTCTAAACGACCCCGGTAATAACTATGATTTCCACCCGCCTACTACCAGTCGCCGGAGCCGGAGAGCAGGAGGGTAGCCCAGTGGGCCCGTGCTAGAGCTTGTGATAAACTTGTGTTCACTTGGGCTGGGCGCTTTTATGGGATTGTATCTGGAGTGTGGGATTTTGGGAGCTACGGTGGTTCTGCAGGTTAAGAGTATACGTAGAGGTTTGTATAGCACGTAGGATTAGATCTTAATCTCCTATATCACTTATATATCCTAAAACCCAACCTCTTAGGCTCCTGCAGATTTATTCTCTCCACAACCTCAAATATAAAGCTAGAAACCGGAGATCCTAGATATTAAACGTTGTAGACTCCCTGCTCCTGTATTTGTGTAAATTCAAGACGTCCCAATTCAGCTATGACCGCCCAGTATGGTAAAGGGTTTACAACTCCAATTCAGACCCAAGTTATGTTTTTGATCGCAAGATGACGTATTCTTTTACATCGAATTCGCGTGTCGGGTTCCAATCCGACACCTGCTAACTGTGCTGCAGTCTAAACACTAGAAAGCATAATCGATTTTTTGATAGATTACACCACGTAGAGGGTAGAAGTACCACGACATCCCTTAGATATATTGATTAGCTAGCTACATGTAGTATATGCTGTTTCTTTGAGAGTTTTATCGCCGAGGGTAGCTGTGTAGATTATATAAGTATGTTAGTAGAATAGTAGGAAGAGAATGCCAAGTCGCATGACATAATTCGATCATGAATCTCGTCACTTTAAATATTAGATACCATTGTAATTAGTTTTGTGCTAGCAGGCAGAATGACTTTGAAGAATGGCCCCGCTGCGGACCGGAATATGTCGCTCGACACGACCTCTCAAAGCGAGTTTTCAATCTCCAGAATATATCACGCTATGATCAGTATATATGAGCACACGTAATTCTTTGTAAACCCCCCATATATATGGCAAACATGACTGTGATTATCAGGTAAAGAATATCGTGTAAGAGTGATATTTGATCTAGACGGTTATGGAAACTTTTATTTAGCAGGGCTGAAGATATCGTGGGACATTTTGTGGAGTGACGCTAGAAACAGTGCCACGAGCAAATTGTGTGGTTGCTACACAGAAGTGGTGTCGGGGACTTTGGTGCTTACTGTATTTGTATTACATACATCCCACTAGCCAAAAACGTGCAGGCTAGGCGCAGCATACCCTGCAGAAATGTCCCCTAACCCTGATGTAGCAACTTACCAGAGTGATACAAGACATCCCGATCTTACATTCTCATCACTCTTTCACCCCGTGTAACCTTTTATACTTTGGGTCTAAGCCATAAAGTAGACCAGCTGAAAATGGAATAAGCATGATATGATTATTTATAACGATATTCCAGTAGAGAGGGCTTGGGCTTACACGAATCGTTGATTCACTTAGTTTTCGTCTCTTCATCCAATAGGCAAAGATCGCGGTGGTCATGGGGGCTTGTTCTTGGGATTGTAGGGTGGTTAGGGTAAACTATGTGGCTTGGTTTGGATGATTGAACACCTGAGCACCCACGGCCAACGCTCATCATCCCACAAAGACCTTACACTTAGCAAAGACATACTTACCATCATAAGGGCTTCAAGAATATGATAAATACCCTCGACAATCTCCTACCGAGTGTCCTTTCTTCCCCATCCACTCAGGAACACAGCAAGACTACTACAGTTTCAGACTTCTCTTAGTATCCTATTTTTCTCTTTCAAACTCTTCTACATTACTCCCTACTCACCCATTTTAATCAGAATGAAGACTGCCATTTTCTCTTCCGTTCTCTGCCTCTTCTCCGGCTTGGTCTCCTCTGTTGCAATCCCTTCTGCTGAAGCCGCTCCAATTGAAACTCGTTCAATTGCTACCATCTCTCCGTCTTTGTCGGTCCCGATCTACCAGGATTCTCCCGACTATGCTGGTGGAGCTCAGTCTTACGCGATTGTCTCTAGGGTTAGTTGGTCTTTCTCTCGCGTCTTTAACTGTATCGAAAGTTTAATTGAATTACAACTAACTTCTAATAGTATAATGGAGCGCACGATATCAATACGCTTATATCCTACTACTTTCCCGATGGGTACGCCGGCAAGAAATGCAGCTTCTCTTTTTCAGGGGCCCAAGGGCTAGACGGCAGCAAGAAAGTTCAACTCTTCACAGTTGGTGGGCGGGATATCACTCTAAATGATACCTTCAACCAACGTCCTCACCGCGACGCTTGGCTTGGCATCTTCAACGCCGGTACTGGAGCTTTTGATGGTGCTACTCCTACTTTTGATTGTCCCGCCTCTGCCACTCATTTGAACTATGAAGTGATCCCACAGAATGACAAGTAAGTCTATGCATTTCTTGACTTTATCACGACTTGGCTGACTTTTTATTAGTGACTACGTTTGGTGGTATATCTGGGCGGGTGGCTTGGTCATTAATGTCCAGTAAGGGTCTGAACATTTAGTTCACTTTGGCATCGACTTTTGGGTTTCTCTTGTGCGTTAGATTTGGTTGGTCAAGGAATAATGGCCAGCATTGTGTTGGAAACTTCTTTAATTAACACATTCCTTAATTTGGTAGCTTTGTTTTGTATCAATACTTAGATTAAATCTGTTGTATTGTAGGTGTATGGTAATAAATTTATAAACCCTAGATTAAAAATCGAGCTTCAGTCCCAAGTGACTCAGTGAATATGAACTACAATGAATGCGAACTAAACTGAGTGGTGGCAGTGAATCGGGACATTAATATTGTACAAGGCTCTGAGATAAATGAGCGGACGGTTGTGGGCCCTATATCCAGGACAGGTTCGCAAGATCCTCGGTCACGTTTGTGTTATTTTGGCCCTCTCCACCCGTTACTATGTACCACAGGCACAGTGAGTAGTACGTAGTGCGAATGCGATATCGTAGGCTAGCCAATTCTCTCTTCACAGCCAGGATATAAAATATTACTAGTAGCGTGCCGTACTTTGTTAAAGTGTGTGTAGAATAGTGCAGGGCTTTATTTGTGGAAATAATTTGGCTGGGGTTGAGTAGTAGTGGTGGCTTATAGACTGCCAAGACAGCATAGTTGCAGGGATAACCCGAGTGATACCCCGTGAGTGACGATCACACGCGGCCATCCTGTGTTGCTAAGCAAAGCAGGATCATTGAAATGAACAAGAACATATATAGGTATCTTATGAGTTGTCTTAAGGCTAACAAGTGCGTAGACTCTAAATCTTTCGTCAATTTGTCTATACAATAGTTGGTTGTGGAGATACAAGGAATCATTCTCACCCTAAATTAGCTGCAATTAAACTTTGCCATTATTGTTGGATCTGGAGTGAAAAGAAAGGAGATAAGAGTGTTAGAACATGATTTCTAGGCTAAAAAGGGCATCGGTGCCGAATCTTGTATCCATTTGCATGTAGATACCATTAGCGGTTGAGTAGAAATAAGGAGGTACAGTCGTTCTTTGACTGCATGTTAACTGGTAGTCAAGTCGGTCGATATTGTTGAAGTGAGTAAAACACTAATAAAAACCTTTATGATATTGTGTATGGGCCTAAGAAGTACGTAGATTCTAAATATTGAGTCGGTATGTACAGTAAATGTTTAGAGAGAAACGAGGGCCGGAACCTAGCTAGACTATCACATTATATATATCACTCGCACTATCTTCGAATTCCGTGAGAGTGGTGCTGTCTGTCTGCAAGTTACTTGAGTTGGACACTGGGTAGGCTACATGTACTTACACCCCCCCTACTAATTTAACTGCTAATATTGACACTGCTCGTGGGTATAGCACTGTCCACACGTGGTCCTATTCCCTTAAGCTTGCTCCCAGCAACTGCACGCTTTCCCTAGTTTTGTAGTTTAGGTAAACCACCGCGTAGTGTAATGAAACTACCCACTTTTAGTACCACAGGGAAGGGCCAGTCTTTGGTTCAAGTGAGTATCCCGCATGTCAAGACATCCTCGGGCGTGTCCAGGTCATATATCTCTATAAATTTGAACTTACACCAGGATTGTGCTCCCCCCCCCCCCCACATTAACATCCGATGGCGATGCTGTTCCGTAATGTTGTGAATAGATAAGCAGCTACCTTCCCATGCCCTCTGTATGGACTTGGCCGGGGACTGGTTAGTTAGGGTTAGTTAGGGTTAGTGAGCGCCCACTGAGCGGTGAGCGCCTTTTCCACCTATCTTTTGATGTACACGACACGAAACAAGACGGGACTTCTATTAGTCTCATCTTATCCCGCATATGGGAGGAGCACTGCACAACGTCTCGAGACTGCAGCTCGAGCACTAGACTATATCACATTAAAATTTGAACTAGGGTTAGGGTTTGGGTGTTCTCGAATTCGTGTCTCAAAATACTCTAGAAATCCTCCATTTTGCAACATTTAATTATGTTTCGGGACAGATTGTCATGCCCATCTACAGCTCCCGTCTTCTTTCGTATCGTCTAAAAAAAAGAGTCTCGGGTAAACAATAGTGGGGCTGTTGGGATCACTGATCTGATTCTCATGAACATCTATATGTATATACTATCATTATCAAACTGTTTTCATCACCTTGCCCAAATGTGCTACATAACTGTAAAGGACACCTAAATCCGTATATACCCAAACTAAAACCCAAAAGGAAACCAAACTAATGCAACACCCAATATATATACCCAAACCTCATCCCTTATCTATATACCTCATACAAATCACCAGAAACAACCGGTCTAAGGGTGAAAATCTGATTATCGCTGGGCTAGACGAGGAAGAGGAGGAGCAGGAGGAGGAGGAGGGGGAGGAGGGGAGGAAGAGACACACCACATCATCATCGACATCACGCCGCCCCTTCCACCAACCCCCTGAAATGACTCGCTGCCACCACCGCCCCCTTCCCGGGCGTCAACCACCGCACGGTAAACACAGCACCCTTCTCTCCTGTCTTTCCATCCCATGAAAACAGCCACACACCATCCTCCCAGCAGGTGATTTGGTTATCGCACATTGCCAAAGTGACCACGACATACGTGTCTCCTCCGCCAGCAAGGAACCTGCTACTCTCGGTAATGAGGGTGTGCCTGCCAGTCGAGGAGTCACGCATCATCCATACTGGTGCCCTGTCTTCGAAGGAGCGTATGCATACACCGCCGAAGAGCGTGATACGGGTGTCCCCAGTGGAGGAGCTGACGCGGAAGCGATACTGGGTGATGCTGAAGGCGGAGTTGGACTTTGAGCGGGTCTTGTTTGTCACCCACATGGTCCTAAATGAAAGGATGAAATCTTGTCAGTGGATGGATAATATATATGCATATACGAGTACCTGTTCTGTGGCTGAGAGATGGGAGGGGAGAGGTGGAAGTAGGGACAACATACGCTCCGACCGCCTTCTCCGGGACACTAAATCACAATTCTCCACTTTTAAACACCGGCTTAACCGCCACCTCGGCCGCACTATCCTCCACCGTCCACGCCGATCTACCACTCTCCGAAAAAACCACTTCCACAGCCCCCGCATCCGTCCTCCACGACGGTAAAGAATGGGACGCCGTCAGCAGCGTCACAAGCCCCTTGATTTCCACCTCAAACTCCCTAGGCCCGGGCACATAGCCCACTTGGAACTTCAGGGACTCGATCGGCGCCACTGCCCGCTCTATCCTTTTTACCACCACTTTCCCCTGCTCAAGCACCGTCACAGCGCTGGGCTCGCAGTGGAGCATGATCCTACACCATCTGCCGTCCTCGGTGACGGAGGAGGGTCCTTGTTTCTCGTAGCGCCCGCCGCTCTCTCACGTTACCCATGAGACGTTACCCTTATTATATTAGAGCCGCAGAGGCGTCTCGCCGGCGAATACTACGGGGGAGTGCAGATCGACCTCGTCCGTATCTTTGATCAGGGTCAAGCGGAGGTCGTAGATGACAGTGAAGCCCGGTGCCATGACCAGGGAGGGGAGACCGAGGGTTGCCCCTGCCCACAGACCGGAGACAGGTTGGGAGGAGGAGGGGGAGGAGGGGGGCGAGGGTTTTTTTGTGAACCTGAGGAGGCTGAGGTCGGGGGTGAGGGGTGCTTGGATGTCCTTCTGCTGGTCGGGGAAGGCCCATGCCATGGGGTTGGGGAAGGGCGGCGGCAGGTGGTGCGTGAGGGTATTTGAAGCGTCGCTGGAGTAAACAGTCCAGGCGCCGTCGTCTTTGCGCGGCTCGATGGGGATCTTGCCATACATGAGGGAAAGGGTAATGACACCTGTAGGTTTTTTTTTACGCGCCAACAGTGAGCATCATATATCACTGGGATACGGTCAAAGATCACTTGCTGGATGAAACAGATCATGGGAGAATGAACCACTCACCTCCAATCACACTGAAAACATTGACCTTGATCTCCTTGTTATCATGCACTTCAAATTCAAAGCAGGGCTCCAGTTCCATTGGCATTTGAGGCTCTGACTTGAGTGGTTTGATGCTGAACTTTGCTTTGTCGACCTCTCCCCCGGATGTTATGACTACTGTAAAGGTACCTCCCGCAGTGCCGGTGCCGATATAGAGAGGTAGACCTTCAACGTCGAATTCTGATGGTGAGGGAGCTTCCTCGACGGCGATGGAGAAGAGCGGAACCTCCGGCAGCACCTGCATGTCAGGAATGAACAGCTTGCATGTGTAGGTTCCCGCTGCAAGATATTACAGTTAGATCATGACACATCACTCGAACTGATTGAAGAAAGCAAGTGTAGCACTGGAATCAACCACCAACCTGGCAGTCTTTGGAACAGCAAACATCGCACTCCACAAGCCAACAGTATCCGCCGTCTTCACCTGCACATCCACGACCTCCACAATAGTCTTTTTCGTAATGAGGACCAATTTTCCGCCATAGTCCCTCACATCCTTCTCCCCCACGCCTTCGATCTGATGGCCGGCTGATCAAGTTCGGCCTTCAAGCTCCCCTCGCCGACCACCGTCGGTTTCGCCACTATGGCCGATCCGGGAGCAAACGGAGCCAGCTCAGCCCCCGCCACCGCCACCTTCAGGATCGTCTTGCCGTTGTTCTTTGGGGTCGGATAGTGGGCAATCATATATATGCCGTCTTCTTGGTCAACGATGCCCACCACCGGGTCATCGGTCGTCTCACTCACCGCAAGTACCCGGTCTCCGCCGGTGAAGCGGCGACGGCCGTCAGTGTCTATGGTGGCGGGGAGCGCCTTGGACAGCTTGTCGGCCGTGTGGGACACGGAGGTGAGAAGGCAGCGCGAGGGGTCGATATCTGCTGGGCCGGTAGCAGCGGTGGAGACGAGGAAGGGGCTGCCAGTCACATGCTCGCCGTTGTAGAGCACCGCGATGATGTTGTCCGGAAGCTCGGGGCGGATGTAGGAGATATGGAGAAGGCCATCCAAAATGACTGTGATCTTCGCGACCTCGGCCTCTTCGTCCTGGTGCAGGAGTAGAACCTCGAAGGCTGCCCTGTCGCTCTCGGTGATGGGGCAACTGTTACCGGGCTGGTCGAGCCCGCGCACACTGAATGATACTGGTCCCGTTTCCCCCGTCGAGAGGCCGAGGCCATAGCAGCGGAAAGCGGTGGGTGCCCGCGGGGGTAGAACATCGGACCCGTGGGCGGTGACGGTCAGCTGCCCCTCTTCGTGGGTGGCGTTTGTGGGCACCTTGCAGCTAAGAGTCCATTTTCCGGCTTCATCAAAAACCACAGGGATATCGTATCGCCCATCGGGATGGATTTCCGGCTCCACGGGTGTCAGGGCGCTGGGATCCTCCCTCCAGAGAGTGACACCAAGGTGGCTTCTATTTAACGTGTGGTGTAGGATCGGAATTTAAACGTCATAGATCTACCAAACCGAGTGATGCCGTATGATTGACCTCCGATTGGTGATTGACGAGTGAGGGACCGCTCTTGAATTGCAGGCATCACAGCCTGGTATCCATGCAGGCTAGGTAAACAACCTGCCCTGATCACGTACCGCTATGTGGGTCCCGCGTACTGGCTGGCAATGTATATAGGTAGGCACCGTGGAAAGTGTAGAGATTGCAATATGCAGGGTTAGGGTTACAGCAGGGTTAGGGGCTGTGCCTACTATGCTAGAATAGACAGCCTTCCTAGCCCCTTGGACACCGCGATTGGTATTAACTCCATGTTAACTGTCCGGGCAAGGGGGGGTGTCTGGATGAAGGTTCTTGCACTTTTATTGGTTGTGAGGGGTGAGCCCTAGCCCTGCATAGCAACCAGCCGTTGAACCTGTGAGGTATGGTTCTCACGGGGGTAAGAACATCAGGAGTGGAGAGGGATTCCCTTATTTTGCATAGGGAATTGTATCTACCAGCTTTATTCGCTCATTTTGTCTACGAGGTGAGCCCTACTATGGTTGCGGGAGGCCTGCATCCCTTGATTACTTCCCTTCTGCTTGTTTAACACCGGTTACATGCACTTATTAATTCGGAACTTTCTCAAATAATACAGCGGTATATACAGGGCTACATTGAGGGTTATCATCAGGCAAGAGTACATGTAGTGGTGTGTATCCTTGAGCGCAATACATATAATCCTCCCCGCAAGGGCTTTGACAGGGAGTGCGAATGCCGCCTCCCCGGATCACTCCATTCCGTCGATCGAGTTTCATGGCAGATCTACGGACAAGGACGGGATTTATGCAGTCCTCGACAAACCGGGAGATTCCTGTCGCTGCCAGAGACATTGGGAGCGCTCATTGGGGCGGCAAAGGCAGATGATGGAAGTGGGTTTGAACTGGTGGCATTTGGTGAATTTGGTGATTTGGATGGCGGAAGGGAAGGGTCGATCATGCGGTATCTCCGAGAGCAGATGGCAAAGGAATGTACTGAACACCCCACATATATATATCCTTTGCGCGGCGGCTCTGTCTGGCGTGTGGTGTGCTGACCGGGGGTGCGGATATGTAGGCTTTCGTGACTTGATCGTCTTGACCCCCGCACGGAGATGGCATTGTGAAGAAATGCTATCTAAGCCACTACCAATGGAAAGAAACCGACTCGGAACCCGAGGTCTTCGAGCGCCCAGCGAATAAGGGTGTGATTCATAAATGTATACCACCTATCTTTCCCCGGCTTTAGCGTTCAGTCGGCGTCGCGCTGGCAAACGTGACAAAGTCATCTTTCATCTCACCTCCGCCGAGCTCCAGACGGCGCTCGCTTTTGTCGGCCCACCGATCCACGAGTCAAGACGCGCCGTCAAGGTACCTATACTGCTACAAGCTGGCCCTGCTATGCGCGGAAGATCGGAGTATGTTGGGCTCCAAGCACGTCTAACAAAGGGCGTTGGGGATGTGCGACTGGGGATTGGAACGAGGTTCATCATGTGCCGAACAAGCTTGCACAAGGCGGAGATGCCATTGCGCGTGTGACTGCGCTAGCAAAGGAGAGACTGAAGCCGAAATGTAAGTCTAATATGCAGCACTGGCTTACCGAACGTTGGAGTAGATATGCGACTGATTGATGTGTAGTTGCGGTGGTGCTATTTGTACAGCAGGAGAAGGCGGCGGCATGGTTGTACCAGAGGGTTGCTGTTGATGGGGCCGAGGGGCCGCGGAAAGTGGAAGTTGTCGGGAGTGAGACTTTCAAAGGTTTGTGAGATTCCTGTTTATCTCCTTTGAGTGTTTCTACTCCATTTCATATGATACCCCCCCTTGCATTTTCAACACTATTAACAAATCAATCCCGGCTGGGGAGAATGCCAATAATTCAAGCGAGCTTATACAATATGGAGCAGATGCATCGGGCGCCGGCGGTTCAGCCTGGCTTGAGGCGGCCCTGGGGCCGCTGGCCCGCCTTGCTGGTGCAAGTCTCCCAGCGCGTGCCGGGGGCGTCAAGTTGATACTTCTCAATTCCACCGCGGTGCAAGCACTCCCTCGGCATAGCACCTCTGGCTCCTATCGTTCACTCTGTGATGCGCTACGGGCCTGCGCAAAAGACATCGAAGGCACGAGATTTGACATTGAGGCTTGCCCTCTTATCCCCGGATACAATGAGGCCGAAGCCACAGAGGAGTACTACCATATGGAAGTCTTGAGATCATTCTTCGTGCGGCGTGAGTTTCATCCGTTCGAAAACCCCCGGCGCATGATGGACTGGGGCATATTGCTGATAACACAAATCTATCATGTACCTTGCTACAGGCCTTGTCCTGAGAAGTAATAGGAAGGAGAGTAGTGATATGACACTTTCGTTGTATGGTCTCGAGCTTATCGATCCGACTGCGCCTCTTGGGCACGTAAAGCTCTATAGCACCTAACGCTCAGCCGACGGTGTGCTGCCCCTTCTTCTCAGTTTCTGTAGGCGCTATGTATAGTGAGTAGGCTAATGTTCTGCTAGTAATTCTCGATTTTCAGCACGGTAAGGACCAGATCAGTAGCCTTAGCACCGAGGAGATATATGAGTTCGGGGAACGCCAACAGAATAGAGACAAGAAAGCGGTCGAAGCGCACTTAAAAAGGTCCTCAACGACGCTCTTGCATTGAGGGAAAAGTTCCCATTTCCTTTGTCGGCGCGGTAAGCCCCGATGAAAAGGTCCAGCAAAACAGATATGACGCCTGCGTTGAGATGGCCAAGGAATATGTAAAGAATTAGCGGTATCCTGGAGAGTTGCTGCCGGTGTAGTGGGAGCTCATCGCGGTTCCGCCTAAGGACCTGGCGGGGGGAGCGGATGATCAGACGGATCATGACGAGGAGTATCCTCGGGAGACGATCCGGAGATATTATAATAAATGTGAGTCCTTGCCACATTCTGTAATCCGCCCTCCCTTATTCCCTCCTATCTGCCCTGTGTTCCCTGAGCGCTGACCCGTCCACCGTAGATGCCGTTGTGGTGTCCGACTCGAAAACAACAATCTACAACTGGCACGAACTGGGCCGCTGGTGACCGCTGCCTGCCTCACCCGGAGGCCATATCCATCTGGGAAACCACATCATCTACTCCCGACGTCATCCCCGATCTCCTCGACCAGGCCCGGAGTTTCCTCCCTACACACGCTGGCGAGGTCCCTGTCTTTATCTGGCATACCGGCAATGCTGGTCCCTTACCGGATGACATTGAGGAACTCCGCGCTGCCGTCGACTCCTGCCATCGCCCGATGGAACTACGAACTTTACCCTGGTGGAGTTTCCCACTGTCCCCGACGATGAAATACTCCTTGCCACGGCCGTCGCACAGGAGTACGCCATCGCTGTTGGCACCTCCAAAATCGCCGCCGCTGTTGATGCTGCAAAGGCTCGACACGGCTGGTCGTACTCCCCCGCCGCAAAGGCATATTCGGAAGGGCGCATGTTTGGCGTCAAGTCCGGGAAGAAGACCGTTGACGTTTTTGTGCAGAATCCGCCGGCTTTGGAGACTAAGGAGATCAGTGCACATCCCATGGAGCTATGTGACATATTGGTGCCGGAGATGGAAGGGGTTTTGCCGGAAGGGGTGCTCGTGGGGTGTGCGGTGTCGGAGTCGGAGAAGCTCGATCCCAGTGAGAAAATCAAGTGTCATGCGACGAGTGTGTATCTGTGTGCTGAGCACAAAGACGGGGAGGGGGTGGAGCTGGCGAGCGGGAGGAAGGCATTCGAGGAAGCGGCGATGGCCTTGACGGCGTTGGGTATAGGCTTTGGCCTGGTAGTGGGAAGTGAGGAAATGGATGTGGAAATGGGGAAGTGGACTATGGGGAGGATGGCTTTGTGGGTTATACTGAATGTGCGGCGCGATATTTGGCAGTAAGGAATGGGCGTTGACATTTGGTTGTGGTTACAAGAATATGGGTGTATCGAGCTGCATATAATCTTTATCCTGTGTGCCGAGACTCCTAAGAAAAAAATTCATTTCAACTGAAATATCATTCACCCTGCAGGCCTGGCCTATAGAATATCCTGAGGCCGTTTTTCTCAGGCTTTTTACTGGTCCAAATTATGCCTAGGCCCAGCCTGATCCAGCCCACGAAAACCCCATCCCCATTAATGATCTCCCCCTCTTTAAGCTTTGCCTACCTACATAGATCTAATATTGGAGCCTTTGGTATTACATGGCCTTGGCTGAAACGGGCTCCAATCACCTTTGCTAGGGAAATTTCTTTAAGGTACATACCTTGCCCGTCTGGGGTACGTTAGCGGGGCAGAGTTTAGATGAGATTCCGGCTCTGGCTGCAGATGGATACTATTTTGCTCAAGTTTCACGTACACCAAGAGCTGGCGCCAAGAATTAAATATTTTTAAGGGGTTGACTAAGCTAGTATACTAGGTGGTCATCCCCCACGTGTTTTTCGCGGCCTTGCCGGATTTACATCAAGTGTCGGTGTGGGGTAAAGGGGACGAGCTCCTCTGATCCCTACAACACTCTTCCGATTCTAATTGTAAGCTGTACCGCAAAATCTGAGAAAATTCGTTGCGCTGCAGCAAGAATTATTTACACTTGCAGATTGACGTCTAAATGTGGGTTCTGGTTGGCCTATGTATACCCCTGCTGTCTCGCAGCGAACTTTTTCAGGTAATACGGTAATGAAGATTGGCGCAGCTATTGTCGGACTAGCCACGGTTGGAGCGAACATAACTGTTGTAGTATATTAGTTCGCGATGCTAGGTTTTGGCGAGGTGCTAAGTCTTTTGGGAAACAGCTGTACTTTCAAAACTTCAAGGTATGATATTTAGCATCTGGTCTACAAATTAGACTTGGTTTGAAAAATTGAGTCGGTTTGGGTTTTGTGCTGCTGATTTTACAAGAAATTGACATCTTCTAGAGTAGGTGGTTATTTACCCTAGGGGTCAGAGTTTGGGTAGGTTCACTAACCACATTGAGTGTCAAAATAGATACTTCTTGGCCTAGTGTTTCGTGCCAGATTGTTGCTGAATCCACCTACATACTACATATCAAAGGTTCAGCCCTGAGCCTTTTCGTACAGTACTAGCCGACGGGGGGTGAAGTTGGAACGGCCAGGTCCGCCAGGGTACGTATGTACTGCCATAACTCCACCCCCCGTACCCTTATACATATAGGTATAGTCGCAACCTGATATGCCGGATTGCCAAGATTCTAAGGATTTCGTACGGGATAGCAGAAGATCCGGGATAACAAATTGGTTTTGCAGTAAAAAAAATAAAAATCCCAGAGAATTTCGTACGGGACAGCAAGGGATCCGGAGTATGGAGGTAATGCAGGGGGTTGCCTTAGTCAAAAGCCATTTTGGGGACAACAACTAAACTAGTTGAACGGCGAACAGGGATATTTGGCGGGCAAAGCACAGGCACTCGGGGTGGTATCTAATCGCTTGATTCGGCGTTGTCCCCAAATTGACTTTACTAATTCCGCGTGACACCCGATCCATAACGACGATCGGGCCGAGAAAGCGACAACGACCCGAACCAGGCTCAAAATAGGAAAGACCTCCCGAACTTTGGTTTTAGAGAGACCGTGACACCTGTTATTGCCTTGCAATTGCTCGGTGCAGTAACAAGTTAGGTACCAGTGTTCGTCACCACGATTCAGGTATTTCGGCCCTCAGCTCTTGGGCAGTCTTCTAGTTTCCAATAACAGTGCCTGAGCTCTTGTCTCAAATTACATCCGGGCAGGACTCCGAGCAGGGTTCTCAATGGTACGTATCAGATGGTCTTCTTGCCATATTGTACCCGCTATTATATACTAAGGCGCCTATCCAACTGCATGATATTTTGCAGACTCCTTATCGTACCAAATATAATATGTCATGCTGTAATCGAGCGATGTCTTATCCCTGGAGTTTTTTTAAGCCCATGAACCACATAGAAAAAGCAAATCAAGATCTATTTGGGCGCCAAGACCCTACCGTGATGTCCATGATGTGTTATCGATGCAGATAAAATCCATATCCTACCTACTATTACCTAGAGATCATCATATTGTACTTTACTCACCACACTACCAGCGAATATTATCGATACGTATCACAATACGGGATTATCATTGAGAGCTCTGGGCGGGAGGCATATCAGTCATTATGATTATTGGGCATATATACGGGCCTAGCCCGCCCTCCTTTCCTCTCTTTCTACATTATAAAGAGGCCAAAGTCGTCTGATCTAACCTCCCCCACAACTAGCACTCTTATTCACCTTTTATCACAACACTTCATCATCCACTTGATCGGTATTCAAACATGCACGCTTCTATGCTTCTGCTCCTCTCTCTCACTGCGATAGCTACTGCTCGTAACCTGGCCACCTATGGCTGGTCCTCAACTGGCTGCTGGGTTGATAATCCCGCACGTATCCTACAGCCTGTGTTTGTCACAGACAATGGGCTCACTGTCGAGCAATGCTTGACTAGATGCAGCGAGTACAAATACGCAATGGTTGAGAACAAAAAGTATGTATAGCTTTCAATTACCCTCCCGTTTTGCCGGGGGTCTACCACGCTCACCAAGGAGCAGTCAATGTTTTTGCGGCAACGAGATGAACGGGGCAAAGCGTGCTCCATTGAGTGAATGTAACCAGTCTTGTGCGGGTGATCCTTCAGAGGGATGTGGTGGAGTATGGAGGTATGCAAACCTTTCCAGCAGTGGCAGAGCCGGGCTGACACAGCCGATAGGGGCGAGACATACGAGAAGGATGCCAAAGCTTGGTGCTCGGGAGGCGCTGGACAGGGGGTTTGAACAAGGGGGCTTGAGCTTCAAGTGCAAGTGTTGTGAGGATGTCACGATGGAAGTGAGATGTAGCTACATGTAGTTATTTGAGGTTTAGGGGCTAGCAATCAAATTCGCTGTATTTTCGAACCCACTCTCTTTAATTGAGGTGGGTTTATAAGTGCAAACATAAGGTTACTACCTATGCAAAGTTTTTTTTATATATTTATCAATATCCTGGAGTATTTACTCGATGCCAGCCATCAATAAATTATTCTCCCTTTTCGCGCCTTATCCAATGGCTGCGAAAGCCAATTCTTTAAGTATGGGCTTGGTGTAGACTAAGCCCACTACTATTTAATTGCAACCGTTCCAGATCTGGTCGCGTTTCTAATTTTATACTTCTCTATATAAAGATTGGGATGCCATCAAGGGCATCAATGGACCGTGGGTTTAGATGGGCGGGCCGTGCTATCTTTGGTATTACTCGATGGGCCAGGCCGGGCAGAGGTCAATATTGAGCCCGGGCTAGATAGGCAGGCCCAGGCTTCAAGGTTTTCGTACAATATTAGCAGTTCAGAAAGAGGATTCCAAGATATCTATACATTTCTTAATATATACCAGTTTAAACTAGTTCATTGACAAACGTTCAAACTGGAGATGTAGTGAGGTTGGGTGAATTAATTGAACACAACGAGGGGAAAGAACCCCACGTTTATACCAAAGAAAAGTAGTACAAAGGAGATATAATCAAATACAATATATCCCAATCCCCATTACTAATAGTATGACTCAAATGGATCTATAGAATGAGTAATAAGAAATCCTGTGACTCATTTCCTATGGGTAATTTGGGCGTCATTTCAAGGGAACACCTAGCTCTTACCGACGAAAACCCCTCTTTATGGAAGCCCGGGCAAAGCACACGAGCTTGGGCCTGCCCTGAGCTATTAAGCTTGTGCCAGGCCATAGTTTGGATAGCATGGGCCGGGCCAGACCCACCTTATTTTCCAGCCCCGGCCGGCCAACACACGCCCTTGCTGTGACGGAGTAACCCGGACGAAAGAAAGACGACAATGATGACGCAGAAGGACTCGAGGAACACAGCCAACAACGAGGACACCAACGAAGACAGAGATGTTGCCGGGCGGGCACAAGCATAGGCACCGGCGAAGGCAAAGGCCGAGGCAAAACTTCGGGCAGGGACAAGGACAAGAGACAGAGGAAGTAAGGACCGGATGGACCTCAATGAGAACGATGATTGAAACTATGATAGATCCTGAAGCTATGTTCTAGGATCTCGGAGGCTATGACTTGAAGGAATAGGAGTAGATTCCTATATACCGAGATAACAGGAAGATGAGACAGAGAGAAAAGAAAGAAAGAACTAAAGAGAAAGTCTTCCTGTGCTATTTAACATCCTCCCTGCCAGTCCGCTTTGATTCCTTCCCTCACCTAGAATATCCTGTAGAAATCCACCGTAGCCACACCGCACAATTCCCTCCACCATCTCTTCTAATTATATTACAAATCCATCACGCCATAGAACCTCCTGGAATCTTATGACGTCACCATCTCCCCACCTTCATCCATTCTCGCTTAACAATTCTTCTTTCGTCGCAACCCTCCTCTTCTTACCGAACTGTCGGAATCAATGCAAAGACGCCGGGACAGATCAGGTCCCCCCCTAGGGCCTAGCTCCTGATAGGCCGAGGTTTCGAAGGATATTGATCATGAAAAGCTTTCCAAAGCTCAGGACTATGTTCCAAATCGTCTGATGGTTGCCAAGAGGGCTCCTCATACCCCACATACTTTACCAAATAATCTACTCGTCGTCCTCTCTTCCTTGAGTCCAAAATCTCTGCAACCTCCCATTCGATTTCCCCCTCAATCTCCACAGGTAGAGGTGGTTCCGTAATTTGTCCTGGAACAGGATCGTTGACTACTGGGGCGAGAAGTGAAACGTGAAATACCGGGTGTATTTTTATGGATGAGGGTAGCTCCAGTTCGTAGGCATAGGGACTTACAATCCGCTTCACTGTATAGGGACCGATTTGTTTCCAATCTAATTTTTTAGAGGGACGTTTTGTTGCTATGTTCCGAGTGGAGAGCCAGACAGTGTCACCCGTCGCATATCGTGGTGCTGGGGTTCGATGTAGGTTAGCCATCTCTTCCTGTATCTTTTGGGCTCTAAACATTTCACTTTTCAAAAAGTCGAAGACCTGGGACATCTCTCTGGCCAACCCGTTTGCCTGATCCTCGTTTGTTGTTTTTCCATGTTGTACGGGCCCAAATGTCATTCGAGGATGCCTCCCGTAGTTTGCCTGAAAGGGGGACATATTAGTCGTTTCGGAAATGTGATTATTAGTAGCGAACTCGGCCATGGGAAGAAAGTCGGCCCAGTTATCCTATTGATAAGATACATAGCTGCGTAGATATTGTTCCATAATCGCGTTGGTTCTTTCAGTCTGCCCATCCATTTGGGGATGAAAAGCGGTAGAGTACCGAGGTGCAATTTCTAAGCAATCACAGAGAGTTTTCCAAAACTCGGCGGTAAATTGTGTTTCCCGATCTGAGACGATAGTCTCTGGCAATCCATAAAGTTTCCATACCTGCTCCAGGTATAGACGAGACAGATCCCTGGCATTAACATTTTCTGTGGTGGCGATGAGGTGTTTCATTTTGGTCAGCCGGTCGACGACCACAAGAATGGCATTATACCCATTGCTTTCTGGAAGCCCCGTGACAAAGTCCATTGTTATATCCGTCCAAGGCCCTTTGGGTACTGAGAGCGGTCGTAAAACGCCCTGTAGAGGATTATGATTGGCTTTGCTTCGCCGACAGAGATGACAATTTTGAACATAGCGGTCTGTATACTTCCGCATGGTCCGCCAGTAGTAGTTTCGACTAAGAAGTTCCAAGGTTTTCGATCTTTCAGGGTGCCCCGCAGACGGTTTGTCGTGATGTTTCCGGAGAGGATAGAGTTTAAGTTTGTCGCAGTTAGGGACATAAAAGGTGTTTCGATACAACAACAACCCTTCTTCACTCTCCTTGCACTCGGCTAGCGAAATCTCCTTCGATTGTTGAACACCGTCTCGGAGTATGGATAGGATCTTGTTCGGAAAACTATCCTCCTGGTAAGTTTTGTTAAACATGTCAAGTACGGAAGACGATCCTTCAGCGGGTTCATTTGCCAAAGAACCCGCTAACAAACTTATTTTGGTATCTAGATTTTCCCTCTTCAAAATCACCCGACTTTGTTAGGGTTAGTTAGGGTTAGTTAGGGTTAGTTAGGGTTAGTTAGGGTTAGTTAGGGTTAGTTAGGGTTAGTTAGGGTTAGTTAGGGTTAGTT